>JAJJWW010004181.1:0-60946 GCA_023531295.1 Papaver armeniacum
ACCTTAGTCACTACTACCTTATTTAGTATTTCCTTCTTTAGTTATTACTTTCCTTAGATAGGCATTTTCCTTTAATTCATCTAGTTTAGTTAGAAATCTTTTAGTTCTCTTTAATTACTGTGACTTGGTTAACAAGTTATGCTACATATAAATATGCTAGCATTGTTTACGAAAAGTCATCAATTAATAACAATTCAGTTTATCTTTAGTTTGTTTTCTTATCAAAGCTGGTGGCTAACCCCCAATCAAAGGGTTTATCCGGCTCTATTACTTGTTTGCAAGGCTTTGTCCAGTGTTAAAGGTCTAGAACCCTAACATCTGGTATCAGAGCAGGTTCAGCTCAATCTCAAAAATCCACCAAATTTTTTTTTTAGGGTTCTTTCTTTCTTCCAATGTCTTACACAGAAAATTTGAAAAACGTGCATGGAAGTATTGAAGTCTTAGCAGACAAGGTCGACAATCTTGTTGACGCTATTACTAACCTTCATGCCAGTGATGAAGAAACTCAACAGAAGAAGCTTGCAGAAAAGTTGTTGATCCGAGAACAAGAACGTACTGCTCTTGCTACAACCATAGAAACCTCTTTCCGCAACATATTTAGAGAATTTGTTCCTCTTCTACAACAGCGTCCTGGTACTGCGAATCCTCCCGCACCTCCTCCTCCACCCCCACCGCCAAATAATGGTCACCAACAGCAGCTACGCCCTAATATCAAATTTCCTAACTTTTCTGGTGACGATCCTGACGGCTGGATTTTCAATGCAGATCAATACTTTAGTGTTTACAATGCATCTGATGCTCTTAAACTTACTCTTGCCGCTGCACATCTTAAAGGTGAGTCAAACCAGTGGTTTCGATGGAGAAGAAGCCAAACTGTGATTACTACATGGGAACAATTTTGCACTTTGGTTCGTGCAAGATTTTCTCCAGAAAAATTCGTGGATGCTAGGTTGGCTATAAGCACCATTGAACAGAAAGGTCTTGTCCGTGAACATATCCCACGAGTTTGAACATCTATTGAACTTGGTTGATTTTCTGAAGATTTCTTGATCATTTTATTGTTTTATCCATTCTTTGAAACCTCACATTGGCACTATGGTTAAATTATTGGCACCACAAACCTTAACTGAGGCTTTTACCAAAGCCATTCATCAGGAAGAAGCTTATGCAGCGGTTAATAAGGCTGCTACAAGGCAACCTTATCGTCCTCCTCAATTCAGACCTTCTGCAACATTACAACCTACCCCATACAATAAATTCTTCTTACCTCCAGGAGCTAAAAGGTTATCCTTAGAAGAGCAAAGAGAAAAACGAGCAAAACGAGCAAAAGGCTTATGTTTTAATTGTGATAAGCTCTACACACCTGGTCAATTATGTGATAAGCCAAGATTATTAATTTTAGATATGACTTCTGACAAGGATGAGATTGCCAATATTGTTGAAGGGGAAGATGATCTACGAGTTACGTAAGAAATTCACAGTGAAGTTGAGGTTCCTAAGGATTCTCAAATTTCTTTTCATTCTCTTCTGGGATCTTCCTTTCCTAAAACTATGAGAGTCACAGGCTATATTCAGGGAGAACCCATTACAGTTCTCATTAACTCAGGATCAACTCATAATTTTTTACATCCATCCATTGCTCAGAAACATGTTTTTTCTCATCAATCTAGTGATGCTGCCTTACAGGTTATGGTTGGTAATGGTGGTTTTCTCGAAACTAGTGGTTTTTGTAAAGATGTCTCTCTTCAATTACAGGACTATACATTCACTACTGATTTCTTTGTTTTGAATGCTAGTGGATGCGATGTTGTGTTGGGCGTACAATGGCTACGAACCTTGGGTGAAATAATGTGGGATTTTCAAAAACTTCACATGAAATTTCAGTTAAACAATAGTAATTATTTGTTGGTTGGCAATTCTTCAGCCTCAGTCATGCTTTTGGATAGTTCTCCACTACAGAAATTCTTGGATTGTGCACACAATGGATTTCTTCTTCAGCTTAACCCTACTTTGTCAACAACATCTTCTGATAAGTTACCTACTGAAATTTCAGCATTACTTTTGCTTTATAAAGATATTTTTGAAACCCCAACATCTCTCCCACCCTGTCGATCTCATGATCATCACATAAATCTTCTTCCTAACACAACACCAATAAATGTTAGACCCTACAGATATCCATATTTTCAAAAAGCTGAAATTGAGAGAATTGTGTCTGAACTAAAACAAGCTGGTTTCATTCGCCAAAGCTCTAGCCCTTACTCTTCTCCTGTGCTACTAGTTAGAAAGAAGGATTCTAGTTGGCATATGTGTGTTGATTACAGGGCACTTAACAAAGTTACTGGCAAGGAAAGATATCCAATACCAGTTGTTGATGAGTTGATTGATGAACTAAATGGCAAGACTTTTTTTTCAAAGGTGGATCTGCGCTTTGGCTTTCATCAAATCAGATTATTCGATGCAGATATTCATAAAACATCTTTCAGAACACATGATGGCCACTATGAATTCTTAGTAATGCCATTTGGATTATCTAATGCACCTGCAACATTTCAGAGTTTAATGAACGATGTGTTTCGACCTTACCTTCGAAAATTCGTCTTGGTATTTTTCGATAACATATTGATTTACAGTAGCTCTTTATCTGAACATCTCCAGCATTTAGAGATTGTGTTTGACTTACTTAGAACACACAAGTTCTTTCTGAAACAATCTAAGTGTGATTTTGCAAAATCCTCTATCGGATATCTTGGCCATATCGTGTCAGCTGAAGGTGTTGCCGTGGAAGAAGATAAGATTTCAAGCATTAAGAATTGGCCTATTCCTTCTACCATTAAAGATCTTAGAGGATTCCTAGGTTTGGCAGGTTATTATCGCAAATTCATGAAAGATTATGGGAAAATTTGTGTTCCACTCACTAAGTTGTTAAAACAAGATGCTTTCAAATGGTCTGAACAAGCTTCAACAGCATTTAATCAACTCAAGCGTGCATTAACCAAGACTCAGTTTAGCATTACAGATTTTACAAAAGAATTTTGTTTGGAATGTGATGCTTATGGTAATGGATTGGGAGCTTGATTTTAATGCGGTCTAACAAGCCTATTGCTTATTACAAAGACAAACCTTTGTCAGGTAAGAATTTGAATTTATCGAGTCTATGATAAGGAGATGCTTGCTATTGTCTCTGCAGTAAACAAATTGAGACCTTATTTGCTTGGAAGACATTTCAAAATCTACACAGATCATAGAAGTCTTAAATATTTCCTTGAGAAAAGATTGTCTTCTCTTGAACAACAAAAATGGTTGTCTAAACTTTTAGGATGTGATTATGAAATCATCTATGGGTGTGGAGCTTCAAATAAAGCTGCTGATGCTTTATCAAGAATGGCTAATCCTCAACTTTTGGCTCTACTCTTTCTAGACTCAATGAAATTGTTCAAGAATGTCATACTGATGATGTCTTAGGAGTTCTTATTCAAAATTTGCGCTAAGACCCAACTTATAAACGTAATTACTCATATGTTGATGGAGTTTTACGTTTTAAAGATCGAGTTGTTGTAGTACCTACTTCTGAATGGTGTGCTAAACTACTTCATGAGTTTCATTCAACTCCAATTGGTGGACACTCTGGATATTTGAGAACTTTCAAGCGCCTTCAACAAAACTTTTATTGGAAAGGTATGAAATCTTCCATCAAGACATTTATACAGCATTGTGATGTTTGTCAGCGCAATAAATATGAAGCTTCAGCACCTCCTAGATTACTACATCCGTTATCTATCCCTACTGATGTTTGGATTGATATTTCTATGGATTTTATTGATGGGTTTCATTTATCCAACAAGAAGAACTCCATCTTGGTGGTAGTGGATCGTTTATCTAAGTATGCTCACTTTATAGCATTATCACATCCTTATACTGCTTCCACTATTGCTGAAGTCTTTATACGTGAAGTTGTTCGTCTGCATGGTATGCCTAAAACAATAGTTAGTGATCGGGATCCTATTTTCATGAGTAATTTTTGGGAGACATTCTTTACTCTGCAAGATACTCAACTTTGCAAGATTTCAGCTTATCATCCTCAAACCGATGGGCAAACTGAGGTAACCAATAGAACTTTAGAATGCTATATACGTTGTTTTACTAGTATTAGACAAACAGATTGGTCTAAATGGCTTCCATGGGCTGAATGGTGGTATAAAACCAGTTATCATTCAGCCATAAAAATGACTCCCTATCAGGCTTTATACTGTAGAGCTCCTCCAACAGTTTCTACTTATCAGCCTGGCACAACTCTTGTGCATGCTGTGGATGATTTACTAAGAGCTAGAGATCATATTTTGAAAATTCTTCACTCCAACTTACAAGATGCTCAGGTCAGGATGAAAAATTATGCAGACAAGCACAGAACTGAACATTCTATTGCTGTTAATGATTGGGTTTTCCTACGTCTTCAGCCTTATCGACAGACAACAGTTCGTGACAAGTCATTTTCTAAACTATCTCCAAAGTTTTATGGACCATTTCACACTCTGGAGAAGATTGGTATAGCAACATATAGATTGGAATTGCCAGCATCTAGTCGCATACATCCAGTCTTCCATGTTTCTCAGCTGAAATTGAAACTTGGTTCTTCCATTATTGTCAACACTGATTTACCAATTACTGTGGATTATGAAAAGTGGGAACCTGAGTTAATATTGGATCGCAAGATGTTCAAAAAAGGGAATGCTGCAGGTACTCGATGGCTTATTAAATGGAAAGATCGTTCAAATGATGAAGCAACTTGGGAAGATGCGGATGCACTTATTGATCGTTTTCCAGACTTTCAGACTTGAGGACAAGTCGTTTTTTAGGCGGGATGGGATGTTGCAGTACCAACACCTTAGTCTCTACTACCTTATTTAGTATTTCCTTGTTTAGTTATTACTTTCCTTAGATAGGCAGTTGCCTTTAATTCATCTAGTTTAGTTAGAAATCTTTTAGTTCTCTCTAATTACTGCGACTTGGTTAACAAGTTATGCTACATATAAATATGCTAGCCTTGTTTACGAAAAGGCGTTAATTAATAACAATTCAGTTTATCTTTAGTTTGTTTTCTTATCAAAGCTGGTGGCTAACCCCCAATCAAAGGGTTTATCCGGCTCTATTACTTGTTTGCAAGGCTTTCTCCAGTGTTAAAGGTCTAGAACCCTAACAGATTAAATGGGATTGAAGATTTATTAATGTAAAATAGAGAAATATTTAATACTCCATACACAAAATCCAAATCACACCCTCAGATACTTTCCTTTCTTCTACCGTTACTCTTTATCTAAATTTGTCTAGCAACTTCCTATTATCTCAAGTATGAGTTTTATTTCATGGATTAATTTTTTTTTATGAGAAGATTTTTATTTTATTTCTATGGATGGATCTGATGCAATATAGATCTAATGATGGATGATTGTAGATATGATTCCTTAAAAGTAAAATTCATCTTTGAATTGCTATAAACTTCCAGTGGAACTGATGGAATACATTTTTAGAAAAATTTGATGCTTCTGAAGAAGAAAATTTGATGGAAAGCTAAACGGTTGAACCGTCAAAACCCAGCCGGGTCAGTTGGTTTACCGGTTTAACCGGACAGTTCGGCTGGTTTACTGGTATTTTTAACATGTTACTGGGTTAGTATTGAACTAGATCATTTTTCTTACTTGTTCGCCGGTCCAACCGGGCGGTCCGGTCCGGGTCTTAAAACACTAGGCGCGGCAGGGTGTGTTTGGCCTTTAATGTAAGTGTGGCGGCTTTAGAGCGACCTGATTGGTCGATGGGAAATGGGGCCGGCAAGTATGGGCCCAACCACAACTCATGTGAGTGTGGCAGGTTTAAAGCGACCTGATTGGTCGACAAAGGAGTAAGGGCCGTTAGGTAGCATGGGGCGTGACCAAGTGGCGTCGATTAGCCTATGGCATGGCCACGCTTCCCTCATTGTTGCTCCTACTCCGCGGCTCTGTTTATTCTTTGCTTTCTAACTGAGTATTTTGTGCAAGGGCCTTAACCTTGGTACTTGGAGGTCCGTGCTACTCTGCTGCAAGTGAACACAAATCCGTCATGCCATACCAATATTAAGGGTTCTGCCAGGGAACATAAGCACAAGAAAAGTACTCAGGCTCCGGCATTTGTGAGTAATGCAGTTAGGATCTTATACACTGATTAGGCTTTATACTAGTGAACACAGTTCATCCAGGAGCTTGAGTTTCAATATAATATGAAGAGAGACATAGGTACTCGTCAGATTTTGATATATTCTCCAAATTCCCTGCGGAATATAGACATATCAATGTCTACTACATCTGATGCCGGGTCAGGTAGATATACTTTTACAAATTTAGCCCTGATCTAAAAACTACCATCAGCAAGCGTCTATTCCTTTATAGCCTAGACCGCGTGTATCACGATGTTTTTTACATGTCCCTAACATGGAAGATAATTTTGTAGAGCTAGTATTGAATCTCTTCAGATTCTCTTCTAGTGATTTTACCTTGCTGACAGCTGTAGATAGATCATCCGTCAATTGTTTTTCTTTGACAAGAAAAAGGCATTCTCTATCGTTAAAGTATTTCTGTTGAGAGTCATACATTGCCTCAGATTCAGCAAGTCTTTATTTCAACGCACAGAAACTCTTCTGAAGTTTTTCACATTCATCAATCTTTGAATGGACTTCTTCATCTCTATCTTTAAAGATTGATTGTAAAAGTTTATAACCAGTGTCATATCCTTTAAAGAGTTTTTTTAGTTTCATGTTTTCACGACAGAGAGGAAACAGATATTTTGCCAGGTAGGCAGTAGATCCATTTTTTTATGATATCGTCAAAGAGTATGATATATTGTGAGACTTCTTCATCAATACCTGGTCCCTCGTCTGAGTCACTTACGTCTGAAAGTTCATCTAGTTGTTCATCTAGACGATTTTCCCAGTTGACATCGGTTTCTGACAGAGGGGAAGATATGAGAGAATTCTTGGAAGTCTCAGAACTCCGAACTGTATCAAAAGGATTCTGATCTGGTTTTGCGAAGTCAGAGATATCACTACTTTCCATAGAGTCAGATCGATACAAACACAGACTTTTGAGGTCTTAAATGTGTTTGCCTGCTCTGATACCAATTGAAAAAGCGGGGGTACAACAAGCTCACCCAATATTTGGATTATCAATCTGTATGGACTAACTCTAATATACTTTTAAGACAATCAACTAGATAGTCAGACTCAATATTAATAAAAAAGTATATCAAGGAGTTAATATCTCTATCTCTCGATTTGATCTATACTCAAACAAATAGAAATCTGTGAGTCTTTATCAAATACAAGAGATATAAACTTGGATGGTACCAAATACCAATATCCAAGGATCAATCAATTTTCAATCAACAACCAAAGGTTGGATTTCACAATTGATCGACACAACGCACAACCTGTGATATTTCAATTATATAACAAAATATAATGCGGAATAAAAATAACACAGACACCAGAAGTTTTGTTAACGAGGAAACCGCATATGCAGAAAACCCCCGGGACCTAGTCCAGATTGAACACCATATTGTATTAAGCCGCTACAGACACTAGCCTACTACAAACTAACTTTGGTCTGGACTGTAGTTGAACCCTAATCAATCTCACACTAATTCAAGGTACAGTTGCGCTCCTTACGTCTCTGATCCCACCAGGATACTACGCACTTGATTTCTTTAACTGATCTCACCCACAACTAAGAGTTGCTACGACCGAAAGTCGAAGACTTTAATAAGCAAATCTGCGTCACACAGAAAAGTCTATGAGAATAGATAAATCTTTCTCCCACAGATAAACCTATGAGTTTTGTTCCGTCTTTTGATAAATCAAGGCGAACATGAACGAATTGATATCTCGGACTTAAATTCCCGAAGAACAGCCTAGTATTATCAATCACCTCACAATAATCTTAATCGTATGGTAGCGAAACAAGATATTGTGGAATCACAAACGATAAGACGAAGATGTTTGTAATTTCTTTTATCTTGCCCTATCAGAGATATAATCTCAAGTCAATTACTCAATTGAACTCGTATGATAGAAAATGGCAAGATCAGATCGCTCAACTACAAGAGAATTAGTTTCGTCTGGCTTCACAATCCCAATGAAATCTTTCAGTCGTTAACCTACAGGGTCTCGAGAATAAACCTAAGGTTAAAGGATAATCGACTCTAGCAAAACCAACTAGTGTAGTTGCAGGAAATCCCACACTACACCCCTCACTATATCTTGATAATAATTTCTAGATCTAAACTTATTAATCACCAAAATCTTAAAATATAAGTGCTAGAAATTTAAATAGACACATAAGATTTTTTACATGGTTCGATCAATGTGATCTACATCCACGATTCTTCACTATGATTGTTGAGGTTACATAAGAATTACATTTACAATCTCCATTAATGGATATTTTGTAGAGCTCTAGATCTAGTTTTAGGTGAAGAAGATGATAAAGAAAATAAATCCTTCTCTAAAAATATCTCTCTCCTAAAAAATATCTCTCTCCTCCTAAAAGTGTCCTCCCTTTCTCTCTCCTGCTCTCCTCTTTATATAGGTGTTTACATAATGAATGACAGCTCATGTACAACTAAGATTTCCCTTAATTTCGGATTCACCTTGCGACATCTCGCAGGAGTATAAATGTTAAATCTCGCAGACGCTTTAGTTCTCGCAAGATCTTCGCACTTTCTTCATGTTTACGCTATCGTCATTTGTTATGTCATTTCTGAAATCACTTTGCGACGGCTTCGCGGCGTCTTCATGTTTTTATCACCACCATCTATTGCGTCATCAGTCTGCAACACTTGTAAAGTGTCATCGGCGAGGACTTCGCAAGTATATCCTTGCTGCGATATTCTGCTCCTACATCTTGCCTCTTTTTTCTTGAATATTGCTTGAAGAGCGATTTTTAAGAAAAAATCTGTTGTTGTAGTAGTCTTTGATCTTCGTTGATGAAGGAACGAGCGAAAGAATACTGGACTTGAAAAGTACGTACTTGCCTCTATTCTTTTGTGAAGTTCCGAAGCTTTGCGAAGTAAATAAGAAATACCATCCCGAAGTATATGAAGTATGAAGTATCCTTGAAGAAGTATAAGAAGTACTTAATCCTCTAAATATAAGAAGTATTGCGAATCCATCATGCGAAACTCTCGCTCCAAGTTCTTTGCCTCATGCTATGCTCTATTCTTTCGCGAAGTTCCGAAACTTTGCGAAGTGGATAAAAGGTATTAATCCTTGAAATATAAGAATCTCGCCTCTTGTTCATGCGAAGTTATTATTCCATTTTTGGTGAGGATTCTTGCTATCCACTAGTGAACATCCACTTTGGAAATGATTCTTGCCGAGAAGATGAAGAACATAAAATGTTTTCTTGGTTATCCATAGTTGCCTCTGTTCTTTATCTATGAGGGTAGAATCCTTGAGAAAGTGTTGATTGAGCAAATTGTTTTTGCATTCTTATTTTTCCTCTGTCTCATGCTTTGTGCTCATGCGATAGTATAATCTCTTCAAGTTGCTTATCTTATCTTGTGAAATATTTGCATTCTCGCAAAATTCTTAATAATTCTACAAAATTCTCGAATATCTCGTGAAGTTTTGAATAATTCTCGAAACTCGAATAATATTTTGAGAGATTCTAAATGATATTGTTGAGAGATTTTAAATAACACTCTTGAGAGATTATGAATATCACACTGCGAGATTCTGAAATATCTTTCTTTGGATATAATGCTTGCGTAATGATTATGTTATGAAATGTGTATGCGATGTTTATGCCATGAAATGCTTATGCGATGCTTTCATGACGCAAGTATGATGCTTGTATGATGAGAATGCTTATCTACTGCAATGTATAGGTAATGTTTGTGTTACTTAGCTCATTTCGCCGTTCTAAAATTGATGTAGCTTTAAATCGCTTCCATTCTTCATTTCTCTGATTTTATCTTCAGTATATCCTTCTTCGCATATTTGTTGTTCCTCGCAAGTTATTTTGCTTGTGCTTCATTTTTTCTTATTCCTGCAATTCAAAATGCTTATGTTGAATTCTGTCATTGCGACAAGATCGCAGGACGTCTTTACATTTTCATGTAATGACCCATTGGTCTTGCCTTATCAATTTTTTGTGTGGTCTTATTTCGCCTTCCTAGTTAAAGGTCTTATTATGCCACCCCTCATTGCGACAATATGACAGGCCTAAATATTCTTGCGAACATAAAGCCCCATGACATTGCCGTCTTGCGACAAAATCGCAGGACGTCGTTACACTTTCATGTAATGACCCATTGATCTTGTCTTATCATTTCTTAGTATTATTGCCTCTGCAGGATGTTTTAGTTGCGATAATATGACAGCCTAAATATCCTTGCGAACATAAAGCCCCATGACATTGCCGTCTTGCGACGAAATCGCAGGACGTCCGTACACTTTCGTGTAAAGACCCATTGATCTCGCCTTACCCTCGCGTTAGTATTATTGCCTTTGCAGGATCATTGCACAAATATGACAAGCCTGAGTTTCCTTGCGAAAACACAGCCTCATGACATTTGCGTCTTGTTTTGACACTCTCCCTAATGGAGGGTGCCGCCCTTATCATCTCCATGGTTGCCCCTTCAAAGAGGCGTACATCGGCCATACAAGGCTAGCTCCTCCCATCCGGTCTTAACAACAACCATTTGTTTTCGCAGCCTCTTATCCCTTATACCTATAGGGTTTATGGTTACAAGGCTGCACCCTAAGTGGAGTTTTCTTCGGGCGAGTGAAAAGCATGTGCCAAGACTTGTCAAGAGTGGTAAGGAAGTTCCATGCTCCCCGCACTCTTGACTCAACCGTGTACCTCGGCGCCTTGGTCATACGCTGACTCCTTGGAAGAGACCCTCGGTCGCCCAACCAGGGTATAACCTACATATATAGTTGGGAATCCAAGGTACCTCTTCCGGATAGGCTTTCATGGGCCCCAAATCTACATGACTCAGGTTCCAGGAGCGGTGTAACCTTTTCCCTGAGCCATGTCAAGAGATACCCCCTTATATGACGCACTTTAGGTCTTACATTTGCCTCTTACGAAATATCATTCGCGAACTAGGGTGTACGCCATAAAGGTTCGTCCCATTCACTCACTCATTCATTTTTGTCAATTCATTCAATCATTCATTTTTGATTATCTCTTCTCATTATCTTTGCGAAATTATCATCAACTCTCTTCTTTGTTATTGTCTCTGACGAAGTATATGATTTTCTTGCGAAGCTCTTGTAGTGCAAAAAATGATGCAAAAACTTCGCGGTAGATAGGAGTTGAACCTGCGTCCTCAAGTTCATTGTCTTTTCCTCTAGCCAACTTTCCTGGCTTTCGTTTTTGAAAGAATGTGACCATATCGTTCTTTTAATGTGATCTCTGGCTCTAGTTTTTCGAGTAAAAATATGCAAAAAGTTTGCGAAAGTTAGATTCGATCCTGCGAACTCGAACGCATACTCTGCTGACTTCACCATATGTGCCAACTTCTGTTTTTGATAAAATTGGTAAAGTTGCCTTCTTATTCTTTTCTTCTCTTCAGTCCGGGGAATAAAAAACATTGTGAAAAATTCGTGCGTCTGCGGATTCGAACTCGTAAACTATAGCTTCTTCTTTCCAACTCGGAACCATCCATACAAATTCCTTCTTGTGTTGCTGTGCTAAGATTCGCACACCTTATTCTCATGTTATAGCTCTTTGTTATTTTTCATGGAAAGTATATCTTCGTCTTTCACGCAATCTAGATAATTGATGATGGAATAGTTGTTACTTCTATATGTTCTTTCCTTGTTCTCTGGGTCTTATTGTTTGGTCTGTTGACGAAGTTAAATTAAACCTTTTTCATTGAATCACTTCGCCTATGCATCTTTCAGTAGGATGAGGTGGCTGAGTTGCTGTTGCGATAACTTCGCAGACACTATTTCTTCATAGTCCCATGAATTCTATTACGTCCCTGATTCTTCTTCCATCGGTTTTATTCTTTCTTCTTTAGCAGCTCTCTGTGTTTTATCATCATCTTCGCACTCTTCAGTGCTTCTTCTTTCGTTACATGTTTCTTTAGGTTAATACAATTTGATCATCTCTGAGTATTGTCTTTCATCTATTCGTTTTTGCTCTTCTTTTGGTCATTGATGTGATATCATTGCGCTAGTTGCTTGAGGCAATCTTTTCTTGATGCTTTCTTTAGGGATAGTATGGTTAACTTCTTTGCTCTGTCCATTGTTCCCTTCGTGCTGATGAATCCTTGTTCTGCAAATTGAATTGGTGCTGCTGACTTTCTATGAGATTATTGACCTGATGTCTTTTCTTCTTTGCGCAAAGTTAGTTTGCACATCGCCTCCTGTGATCGAACCAAAGCTTCAATTATTATTCTTTTTGCGTGGCTGATGTCTTCCCATTAGTCTTCACGGATATCTTTACACACGTGCATTTTCTTCACGTTGGTATTTCTTTGCTTGCCATACTATTTCATTTATACTTTTTGCGAGAGCTCATTGCCTTCCATTATTTGATATCATTGTCTTCTTTTTCTTTGTACCTATCTGCTATATTTCTCCATCATACTGATTGCTCGAAATGATCTTTTGTGGATGCTTTCTTCTCTAATGGTTCCTTATCTGTGACACTTCAAGCACGATAATTCCTCAGTTTTATTCGCTAACTGATTCTTCATTGTTCTTATCCCTGCTCCTTCGCAGACAGTCGATAATATTGTTGAGTTATTACTTGTTGGTTTCACGTGCAAAGTTGAATTGCAAGTTTCATGTGCATGAACTGCATGGGAGAAATTACTTGTCGGTTTTTGATCCTTTAATCTTGTATTGAATTTAAAATGGATTTTAGTTGCTTGTTGTTTGGTTCACTGAGAATCTGTTACTCATTTGATGACGATGCCTGCTTGGACATTGGTTTCTTCGTGAATCATCGTAGGTTCACCATCGCTGATGACAAGGTGATTGTATGGTTGATCCTCTTTCTCGCTTTGGTTATGTTGCTCGCAGCTTTATTTCATCAAGAACAATATCAGTAACTATACTCCTTCCTTTCTGATAAAATAAGTTCTGTTGATAAATATGTTTTCTCATCTTCTGACGCCTCCAATCTTCTTCGAAGTGGGATTTCATCTTCGCCTGTTGAGTCTTAACCCATGTGAGTGTCCCAAATCTAAAGGAAAGTCCATTTTACTTCTTCTTCACTGCTTGCCGATGAAGAACAGAACAAAACAGAAGTTGTCTTCGCAGAGAGGAGCTTTGTCTTCGCAGGGAGGAACTTTGTCTTTGCAGGGAGTAGCTTTTTATGTGCAAACTTTATTTTTGCGTATGTAGAATTGATAACCCTTTGCTTGGAGAGCTTTTATTTTTCATGAAGTTATTTTGCCAGTCGAGTCCCAACCGGAGTAGATTTCTTTTTTGCTTACTGCGAATATCTTTCGAAGTATCATTGATGAGGTGCACTTTGTTGGATTGAGAGTTCTTCGCCTGTAGAGCTGTTGCTTTCCTTTCTTCGCTAATGACCACAAAGTTAACCTTCGCTGGAATCCTTGATGAAGTAAACCTTTTCCATATCTCTTTTTATCTAGCTGACTTTTGTATTACAAAAGATGAGTTTGATCGTTCTTTGTGGTTGACAAGTCGTTGATGGTGTGATTGCGAGAGAAGAGTCAGGAATTCCTACTGTGGTCTGATGGTTGGGCTCGTAAACAACGATGTTGCTGTCATTATGGAACTGAATTTAGGGAATGTCGAACTGGTGATGAAACTCGAGCTTGGCAGTGGTATTGAACAAAGGAGATGATGAATGCTGAGATGAAGGTCTCGAATTCAAATGAACGGAGCTGCAATATTGCTTCCATTATTGGCAATGGAGAAGAGAGATATCAGTAATGATGAGTTCGCAACTCCTGAGTCAAGTTTTCTGAACTAAAATATTTATATTCTTCTTCTTCTCGCTAATTGATGATAATCTCTCCTGCTATTTGAATCTGAATTCTCCTGTGCGATATGATCGCACTGTCCTATTCTCTTGTTTGCGTCTATTGTTTGCGAACTACTCTCTTGCTTGCGTCTATTGTTTGTGAACTGGTGATAACTCAAGCTCGAATGAATTTTCCTTGAATTGTATTTCTTCGCTAGCATTGGGGTTATCTTGACGAGTAACAATAAAGGTAATTCTCACTTTCTTGGAGATAATTCTCGTGTGTCGTGATTCTTTGCGTCCCTTCTTTTGAAATTGTTTTCCTCCACTATTCTTGTATTGACATGATGACGTTCTCTTTAATTTGCTATCCCTCCATGCGTCTTTAATTTGCTATCGAGTCTTCTCTTTTGGTCATTCTTTCGCAGGCTAGCGAACAACTAAATGAACGTAAATGGCCTTACAGCTGATGATAATTCGATCACCTGTTACTCTAAACTTTCTCAACGAAGACAACTAACGCCTTTTTTCACAAAATTTTACTTCACAAAGTAAACTATTCTTCTTGAGACATTCATTCCCTCACGTAAAGTCTTTTTTCTTCGCTAAATAATCCTCCCTACTCACTGTTCTTTTGAATATTAATATAGACTCCTTTGACTTTCTGCTTCTGTGTTTTTTCCTTGAAACTTTCAGCTAGTGTTTCTAACTTTGAGATCCAGTGATATCCAATTCCAACAGTATCTAATTTCTTTGATTTTCTTCCATCCAACAAGTAGTCCCTGTTTCTAGCGCCAATATGTAGTTGCAGGAAATCCCACACTACACCCCTCACTATATCTTGATAATAATTTCTAGATCTAAACTTATTAATCACCAAAATCTTAAAATATAAGTGCTAGAAATTTAAATAGACACATAAGATTTTTTTACGTGGTTCGATCAATGTGATCTACATCCACGATTCTTCACTATGATTGTTGAGGTTACATAACAATTACATTTACAATCTCCATTAATGGATATTTTGTAGAGCTCTAGATCTAGTTTTAGGTGAAGAAGATGATAAAGAAAATAAATCCTTCTCTAAAAATATCTCTCTCCAAAATATTTCTCTCTCTAAAAATGTCCCTCTTTTTCTCTCTCCTGCTCTCCTCTTTATATAGGTGTTTACATAATGAATGACAACTCATGTACAACTAAGATTTCCCTTAATTTCGGATTCACCTTGCGACATCTCGCAGGAGTATAAATGTTAAATCTCGCAGACGCTTTAGTTCTCGCAAGATCTTCGCACTTTCTTCATGTTTATGCTATCGTCATTTGTTATGTCATTTCTGAAATCACTTTGCGACGGCTTCGCGGCGTCTTCATGTTTTTATCACCACCATCTATTGCGTCATCAGTCTGCAACACTTGTAAAGTGTCATCGGCGAGGACTTCGCAAGTATATCCTTGCTGCGATATTCTGCTCCTACATCTAGTATCACACAGGAGGTGTGGGGATTAGTTTTTCCAGTTGCTAGAGTTCCCCTTATATAGTTTTCTATCAGGGTTTGTAATCTAAGTTACCTTGGTAACAAAGCATCCAATATTCACCGTTAGATGAAAAACCTGATTAAATACAAGCTAATATCTTTTAAACGTTAGATCGAAACTTAGCTTGGCACACACAAATGAAATGTATTTCATTAGGTTTGAGTAACCGTAACCTAAACGTATACACTTAGTTGGTTCACAAATAGTTAACCAATGGTTAGTATTACGGTACTGCAAGTGACGCACAATGATTACGCGTCACAGAGTTGCAGGCTAAATCAGTACTCCGCCATAATGGTGCAATGCAAAGCCATAATAGTGCAACGTAAGCTATAATAGCGCAACGCAAGCCATAATAGCGGTATTCTGTATAGACCGTCAAATACTAAGATAGTGGCACCCTGCAGGGCCAGTGAAGCGCAAGAGTGGCGCTACACTGTAAAGCACATTTGGCTAAGTAATAAAGCTTATTGGCCGACACAATGAAGCTTCATTGAAGGTTTGGCAAGACATGGCCAAAGTGACAGATGCAACATGCGATGTTGGCATCGATGCATATCCATGGAATTGAGTTGGCCTAAGCTCAAGGAGGATGCAAGAGTGAATAATAGACTAAGAGTTGGTCTATGGCATATATTCAAGGTTGGCCAAAGCTTGAATAATGCAAACAAGTTGGTAATGAAAGAGTTGCATTACTATTGTCAAGCTAATTGGCGAAGTGAAGCATATATGACGCATGAGTAACTAGAGTGAGCTTAAGGAGATGGCATTGATGTTTAAAGCTTAAGGAATGTCCGTGCATGAGTTTAGAATGATAATCATGCAGGGACAAGAAGGTTGAACGTTGGCGCAAGACAGAATCCAGTATGGCACAACAAGTGTGCAGTACGGCTCAAGTGACGGTTATAAGTTGATTATTGGCTTCACAAGCGTGCCAAAGTTGCGAGACAAGTTGTAAGGGTTGTGAAATGAGTTCATAGCCTTAGTAGAGTGTCCCTAACCGTTCAAGACAAGTGTGGCTTCAATCTGCATGACAACACAAAAGGTGGCAGTTGAAAAGCAGATTGGCGATTATGGAAACTACCTGATGGGACACATGGCTGTTCCATGCGTGTGCAAGTGTTGTGCACGGTTTTGGCCATTGTAACTACTGTATAAATAGTCCTAAGGAGTGGGAAAAATCAGTAGGCTTACATAGGAGAGTTAGTCTCATGTTTGAGAGAGTTAGGCATTCACCAAGAGGGTGAATGGCTTGTTTTTGGTCCATGTGATGGACGAGTTTTGTAATCTTCCTTTAGTGCAATAAAATGGGTTTGTTGCAGTATCATTTGTGTTCATTATGTTGCTGATGTTGTGTGAAAATTGGTTAAGTACATGGCAGAACCTCTTATGCTTATGGGGGCATGAAGAGTTAGAGAGAAAGAAGAAAAGACTTTCGTTGCGTAAAGCCTTATGAGTGAAGGCAGATGCGTACTTTGATGCAAGTATGCAAGGCTGAATAATTTTGGGTGAAGTTGATTCACTGAACCACAATCATTGCCGGTCATGTCCCATGAAAATTTTAGGCGATTAAATGGGCGTGTGACAGCAGGTATCAGAGCTGTGTTAGGGGACACAATTTTCTGATTTTTCTCTCTTTTACTCAAGTTAATGTCATTTGTTTGTCAAATTCAGTGGAGAATTGTTTGGGTGTCACTAGTATGGAGACTAGAAGAAGTTGTTCTTGTGTTTAAAGATCAATTGGAATGAAGTTGAAGCTTGAAGTAGCAGCAGGCCATGAAAGTTTATGACAAAGGTGTCAAAATTCCAGCCCAAAGTGTTAGGCGAACGCGCAAGAATCATTGAAAACCGGGTTTTCAAGTGATGGCATGACAAAACTAAGAAGTATGCTGACTTCTATGGTGCAAGTCAGGTGTTAAAGTCCATGTTTCTCACAAGTATGCGAAGATTATGTATTTGGAATATATTATTTCGTAGTGTTATCAGTAACGAGTACATTACAAGTTGTAATGGGAATTTTAGGGGAAATTCCTGAATACAAAGAAGTTGATGGCCTTTGCAAAGTAGATGAAGAACATGTCTATGTGATAGATTGAAGGTGTTTTCATTGTAGCCAGTTGATGGAAGATTAAAGTTATATCTCTCGAATGCATGTACCTTGGTGGTAATGTAAATTCTGGTTGCGAACCAGCATGTTTGTGGCAATGTTATGCCATGAAGGAAGAATTGGATGGCCAATTCTTATCTAGCATAAAGCTTATGGAAAGGCTGAAGAAATAAGCGCGAGTTAGGGAAAAACCGATACACCACGGTCTTGCGTTTGCAAAGAATTCTTCGTTGATGCTAGATGAGCACAAGGAGTGTGCTTGCACCTAGTTTATGAGTGGGATCAGTATGCTTGGACAAGGGTGTCCAAAGACCTGCATTTGATCAAAACCACAAGCGGATGTTCTTGTCAACTGCAAATCAACAATTGTTCCTACTAAAGTTGATTTTGGCAAAGGGTAAAGACAAGAGTTACCAGATGTGCGTGGGCAGTAAAAATGAGTTCCAAGTTTGAAAAAGAATGCGGCATTCTTCCTCCAGGGAACGTAGGCAATGGCACCTCATTTGCAAGGATTATGGCCTTGTTTGCAACTGTCCAAAGTGTTTATCCGCGGAAGTCATTGAGTAACATGACTTTGCTGAGCTCTATGGTGATGCTCAGAATCACCAAGTTAAGTTTGTTCCAGTTGTGCAAAGGTGCACAAGTTTGTGTCAAGATTTCGGTGCTAATTGGCATAGCATGTATGCAACAGTAGCATGCGCCAAATGGGATTTGGGCATGGCCAGAATGCATAATACGTGAAGAAATGCAAGTTAGGAAAATTGTGGATGCGGGAAAGATAAGGATAAAGTAGTGGTGATGCATAATGATGGCATGTGGCCATTATTGAAGAAATCCTCGTGAAATCTAAAGCAAAATGATAGCATCAGTTTAAAAGGAGTATTCAACTAATTATTAGTTATAGTGTGCTTCGTTATGGGAGTGGCATACGAACGTTGATAGTTGGAAGAATGCATGTGGCAAAGTGAATTGCTACATTGGGGACAGAAGAGGTCTTTGTCTCGCTTCCTTTGTTACTTAGAAGCGAAGTTGAAGTCAGTATTGCAAGGCTTGTTAGGTCTTACAAGTTGCAATCAGTTGGTGTGAGTATTTGCTCAAGTTTGAGTATACTTTCAGTTTGGGTCGAGTGGACCTTGGTGTTGGAATGAAGTCTCTCTATGTAAGGTAGTAGTGAATGAGGGTATTTGAAGTGAAAGATCTTGCCTCTTTCGTTCAAAGTAAAACTAGTTCGCGTGGAAGATGCTACACAGCATATTAAGCCAAAATATGCAATAAAAGACGCTGAAAGTGAAAGAAGCAAATAGAAGAGTTGGTGGCATAGTCGAGTTTGCTGTTGAGAGTTATGTGGAAGTGCGACGACATATGGCAGCGATAGCATGGAGTAACACAGCAAGAATGAAGATGTAAGTCCATCAAGTATATGAGTTAAGAGTAACTCATAGTTAGGAAGAACATGATGTTTTTTTTCCGCCACATTAAAGCGTATCAGTTTGAAAGAGCAAGTGATGCTTAAAGTGCTGGTTTCAAAGGCGCGTGAAGAGGATGCCTGGTCTAAAAAGACGGTCTGATGTCAGGGGTATCCTAAGTCGTGACTATACCAGAGTCATGCATTTCAATCATGATGTTGCGAAAATGCAATCAAAGAACAACAAGGTGAAGGTTCTTTGGTATACAAATAGTGCAAAGCTAGGAGGCGTAATTTACAACATGATTTGGAGGCCAAATCTAAAGTAAGTTCTGTTGCATTGCTGAAGACAACAAAGGCTATGGATTGTGGCGCATACCAGAGTGGTATGGAATCATAGCATGCATACCTTAAGGCATGGCATAATTTGGCGTAGGCGCATATGATTGAAGAATTGAAGTCAAGTCTTGTATAAGTCCTGTTATGTTGTGTGGTGCAACTAAAGTCGGAAAATGGAGACATAAGACAATGGCAATGATCAGTGTGATCAGTTGGGAAGAATCATTACTTGTGTACACTTAGGCACGAATGATTCATGCGAAGTTCAAGCTCAATTCAGGGAATTGGCAAGAAGAATTTCCGAGTTGCATTTGGGTGTTGATATGCGATTGTAGTTGAAGTTGGAGCGTAGGCAAACGTGACAACAACAGTGCAAGTCAGTAAGATCAATGGCAAAGAAGTGAGCTAAGTGATGGCATTTGATACTAGGCATAAAAGTTTTGGCAAGGAAAAAGGCCAAGCAAGTTTGTTGATTTCTGAGAAGGGCTCAGAAGCGTACAAGGCCAGAGAACAAGTATAACGAGTATACTTTGTTGCGTTCAACGAGGGAGTTGAACGGATTAGGCTGGGGAGGTCTATTACGGTACTACAAGTGACGCACAATGATTACGCGTCACAGAGTTGCAGGCCAAATCAGTACTCCGCCGTAATGGTGCAATGCAAAGCCATAATAGCGCAACGTAAGCTATAATAGCGTAACGCAAGCCAAAATAGCGGTATTCTGTATAGACCGTCAAATACTAAGATAGTGGCACCCTGCAGGGCCAGTGAAGCGCAAGAGTGGCGCTACACTGTAAAGCACATTTGTCTAAGTAATGAAGCTTATTGGCCGACACAATGAAGCTTCATTGAAGGTTTGGCAAGACATGGCCAAAGTGACAGATGCAACATGCGATGTTGGCATCGATGCATATCCATGGAATTGAGTTGGCCCAAGCTCAAGGAGGATTGAAGAGTGAAAAATAGACTAAGAGTTGGTCTATGGCATATATTCAAGGTTGGCCAAAGCTTGAATAATGCAAAAAAGTTGGTAATGCAAGAGTTGCATTACTATTGTCAAGCTAATTGGCGAAGTGAAGCATATATGACGCATGAGTAACTAGAGTGAGCTTAAGGAGCTGGCATCGATGTTTAAAGCTTAAGGAATGTCCGTGCATGAGTTTAGAATGATAAGCATGCAGGGACAAGGGGGATGAACGTTGGCGCAAGACTGAATCCAGTATGGCACAACAAGTGTGCAATACGGCTCAAGTAACGGTTATAAGTTGATTATTGGCTTCACAAGCGTGCCAAAGGTGCGAGACAAGTTGTAAGGGTTGTTAAATGAGTTCATATCCTTAGTAGAGTGTCCCTAACCATTCAAGACAAGTGTGGCTTCAATCTGCATGACAACACAAAAGGTGGAAGTTGAAAAGCAGATTGGCGGTTATGGAAACTACCTGATGGGACACATGGTTGTTCCATGCGTGTGCAAGTGTTGTGCACGGTTTTGGCCATTATAACTACTGTATAAATAGTCCTAAGGAGTGGGAAAAATCAGTAGGATTACATAGGAGAGTTAGTCTCATGTTTGAGAGAGTTAGGCATTCACCAAGAGGGTGAATGGCTTGTTTTTGGTCCATGTGATGGACGAGTTTTGTAATCTTCCTTTAGTGCAATAAAATGGGTTTGTTGCAGTATCATTTGTGTTCATTATGTTGCTGATGTTGTGTGAAAATTGGTTAAGTACATGGCAGAACCTCTTATGCTTATGGGGGCATGAAGAGTTAGAGAGAAAGAAGAAAAGACTTCTGTTGCGTAAAGCCTTATGAGTGAAGGCAGATGCGTACTTTGATGCAAGTATGCAAGGCTGAATGATTTTGGGTGAAGTTGATTCACTGAACCACAATCATTGCCGGTCATTTCCCATGAAAATTTTAGGCGATTAAATGGGCGTGTGACAGTTAACCATATGAGCACTTTCATATTAACCGTATTCATCTTTCTCATAACTAGTTCAAATGACTCATAAGAACTAGTTGAAGAGTTGTTCAATTGCTTAGGTCTTTATTCATAGACACAATTGAAAAAAAACCGGTTTGATTCATTTGAATCAATTCATGAGCAATATACCCACGGTTTGCAAATATTGCATTCCTTATAATTTATTGTTTTAAGTTCATGAACTACCGATTTGAGAAATAACCAGCTTGGGTACGCATACGGGTATGCGTACCTTAGCTTCCGGATTTGAGTTTACAAACTCAGTAGAAATTTTCGGTTCAAAAAACTTCCGTGGGTACCCGTACGGGTACGCGTACCTAAGGTGACTGGTTTAACAGTTTGCAAACTACAAACTCAGCAGAAATTTTCGGTTAGAAAACTTCGCCAAGATGCACGTGGCACGCGTACCCAACCTGTCTCCTTCACCAATACTGCATGCACACATATGCACGCACTTGGTTTCCGGTACATGGATTTATACACTAATGTGCGAACACACTATATATGTTTATATCCATAGATGGTAATCTCAACTCTACATTTCAATCATTGAAACATTCTTCTATAATGTTATAACAATCGTTATTCACGACTATCGTCATCAAAGCGATTTTCAAGATTGAAACGTCATCATAACTTTCGTCACGGGTAAAGATGAAACTTGGTTAAAGTGAAAGCTTACTAACACATATTTCGAGAAAAAGATAGGCGAGTAAACTCGGCTCGAAATAGCAAATGTGTATGTATGAAAACTATCATACTTATACGACTTTTGTCTCAAGAGTAGGAGATAGAGTAGATAGACTTTTGAGTGACAGATGAGTTCAGGTCTCCACATACCTTTTAGTTTGATGAAGTTCCACTGGTTCCTCGAGTAGTTCTTCGTCTTTGTAAGATAATCGCCATGGAGTCTGTAGCTCAACTATACTTAACTATCCTAGACCGAGACTTAGTCATAAGTAAACTATAAATCAAGACATATAGTTTGATCACTAATATTGACAAACATGCTTGAGATAGCAAAGCATGCGAGTTCGACCGAGAAATTCTCTAACAAACTGAATCACCCATAGGATTCAATTCTTATAGGTTGGATCGTACCAAACACAGATTGTTAGATCTTTTCGTGTTTTTCTGCTCTGGAACCAATTCAAAAGATGAGGGTACCCAAATACACCACAATCTTTAAAATATCCACATATACGTCCTACCGAAAGTGATTGTCCATGGACAAAGTCGAGAAAATACGACAAATCGTTATTCACACTTTGTGTGATCGTCTATGGAAACGAGATCGAGACAATACAACAATCAAAGTGTGATTATTTGATAATAGGTTCGGACTTAACCAAACTCTATAGGATCACTATCAAGTAATACGGAGTTAACGTTTGTGTATTTTACTTCTAATTATAATAAACAATTATAATTGTGGAAATAGAAAAGTAAAAGACACAGCAAGATTTTGTTAACGAGGAAACCGCAAATGCAGAAAAACCCCGGGACCAAGTCCAGAATTGAATACTTTTAGAATTAAGCCGTTATACAAAATCTAAACTAACATCATATAGTTGAGACCAAGAAACTAAAATTAGTTCACTTAGTTTCTTCAGTATCCCTGCGCTTCCGACATTCAATAATTGCACGCACTGGAACAATTCCTTTGGATCGTATTCCAAACAGTAAAGGAACAACAAATCTGTTTGGTAACAAATCTATTGATTCTTTCGGATAAAGATATCTCAAGTCATATGCAAAGGCTCTTCCATTTAAACTAATAAACTCCTTTGCCTGGTTAGATCAATCCAATCTCTATTACCTAAGTAATAAGATTCGGATTTGTAACAATCAAAATAGATCTGAAGAGAACTATTAGGTGTTACCGATCTCACACTACTAATCAATCGAATAAATCCGATTATAGTTGGCTCCCAGCCGATCAAGGTTTGTGCTACACAAAGATATCAGAAACCAATCAGAAATATTATTCGTCTTCAAATCTTCTTTAATCTTCAATTAAAGATGCACAACACCACTTGAATCTCTTGTTATCAATCACACACAGAATGGAGTCTGTTAACAATGGATTATCACAAGATGTCTTTAGATATACAAACAACTCTAAAGATCCCATCGACACTTTGATCTAGTTTGAGTGAATCTTAGATCATAAGAGAAGATTCTCAAGAATAAACAAACTAGGTGCAATCAAAGTTCAACAACTGTTAGTCAATCAAATCAATCAAAAACTTATAAACTGCAATCATCTAGTTTCCCACCAACGATACTCATAGAGCTTCTTGTTCCCACAAAAGTCTTTAAACGAGCGGTCGTAAGAGATTTCGCCTAATTAGGTTACTTTCCTCTCCAGATAGTTTGCCCGGAAGATAAAGTTTTCCCGGCTCTTAGGATAGTTTGCTAGAAGTGCAATCTTAGGTATTTATAGACCAAGGATGTTTGGACACCAAGGAATTTCCAAAACCGAAATTATTCTCAAGATATGCAACAAATGCCCAAATCGGTTTTCATAATTCCTGGAAATACTTTGTCCAATATTTTCCGAAATCTCTCAATAGAAAATCTCCAATTAATAAATGCACATTACTGATTTTTATTCTCTAGAGATATACATTTAATTGCTGGTAATTGAAGCATATAAAACTAACAACCTTAATTAAAAGATTCTTAATTTATGTAGGACCGGGATCTCCTTGAGTAATTAAGGAATATCTTTGAACAAAAAAGGATAAAAGTTATTGTTCGTGTTCAAATTATGTTGACATCTTTTCTTTGTAAATCCTCTTTCATATTTATAATCTTGGATTTGATTATACCACACTTCCGAACAAGTTTAGAATTGGTTCATCTGTATTCCAAGAACAACTATGTGATTGATCAAATATCAAATCACAATCATGGGTTCAATCGGTTCTACCAATCACCGGGATCGGTTATACCTTCATATGGATTACTTGTGATCGTACACACAAGTTACCAGGACCGGTTACATCAGTTACCAGGATCGGTTACGTCAATTACCAGGACCGGTTACCATATACTCATGGTATTGCTTGTGATAGGTTACACAAGTCACTAGGATCGGTTACACCAATTACCAAGATCGGTTACACCAATTACTAAGACCGGTTACACCAATTACAAGGATCGATTACACAACTCTTTTGTGATCGGTCACACCAATTACTAGGATCGGTCACATCAATTACAAATATTGATCATTCTGTCTTAGGTGATTACTTAGGATCGGTTACACTAATTAAACAAAACTAGTCATACCAAATCATAATTCAGGCATTGTGATTAGTTATGCCAAGATACATAACAAGTTATGATCGGTTCTACTAACTCACACATATTGGTAATCCAAAGATATGCTATGAATAACAATACCAATAAGCCTAGCGATTTCCATTTCGATTCATAAAACAAGTTCATGACTGTACTTCTTTTAAACAAATGTAAACATTATTTCCTAGGATGAAATCTTCACCTTTACCCATACACAAAATCACAATAGCATTCATACAATTATGTCGATGTCATATCTACGAAGTTCAAAAGATAAGCGTTATACTTAATAGTCTAACTCCTTGATATTATGATCATATGATCATGTCTCACTACTAGAGTAAAATAATCATTCACAGCTTCGCAGTTATGTTTTCAATATAGCATGACTTAAAAGATACGTTAGGAATGAAACAGTTCAAGTCAATATTACTAGCCTCAAGAGGAAGGATCATGTCGTTGTTGTAGCTCGTTACTTTTTCACATTCTTCAGGTCTTGAGTAATACTTGTATGTCTCATAATCCTAGATTTCTAGTCTAACCTATACGAAGTTGTCTCTAGTACATAATCAAGCGACTCTTAGATGAGTTTTGATTCACTAAAATATGACAACCAAACTTGACATACCAACGCTTGACGGGTTCAACCGAGTTATGCTCTAATATAGGCAGTAATCGGTTACACCTTGCTCCACAAAGTAGCTTGTAACCGGTTACACCTTCCTTCCCCAGTTAGCTTGTGATCGGTTACACCTTGCTTCCCAAGGTAGCTTGTGATCGATTATAACTAACTTCCCAATTCATCTTGTGATCATTTCTACCTTGGTTCCCAAAGTAACTTGTGACCGGTTACAACATGCATTCGAATATAGCTTGTGATCAGTTACACCTTTGAATTCAAAAGTTACTTTTGACCGATTCCAACTAGATATATGTCATAGGCTATGACCGGTTATACCTTAAGTCTCAACAAAGTTAAGATAGGTTCTACCATAGTCATGTTCCATTAGTTATTCAAAAGATATTCAATAAAGAACACGACCAATCATGATTTCTTTCGATTATGAAATAAGTTCATACATCTACTTCCTTAAAATAATGTAAAGATACAATATGAAATCATACCTATATAACGCACACATAATCAAATAACTATATACAATAGATTATGTCGATGTCGTATTTCTGAAGTTCCAAAAGATAGGTGTTTATACTCGTAATATGTTTCCATGACACTTTTATTGTACTATTATGACCAAGTTACATCACTAGAGTATGATATGCAATATATACATCTTCGCATGTTATGTTTTCAATATAGTGAGACTTGAAAGATACGTTATGAATGGAAACAAAATCAAGTCAATATTACTAACCTAAATTGGAAGGATGATGTCGTCGTAGTCGTTAATTCTTCTCATTCTTCAGGTCTTCAGAGTAATACTTGTACGTCTCAACATTCCTAGAATTTCTAGTCTAACCTAAACGAAGTTGACTCTAGAATGTAATCAAGCGACTCTAGATGAGTTTTGATACTAAAATATGACAGCCAAACTTGACATACCAACGCTTGGTGAGTTCATCCGAGTTATGCTCTATCATTACTCAAAATGGGTATTGACATTAAAAATATAAAGTATAGTTTTTGCAACGTTGTGGAGGAGACAGTTGATCATGTCTTCCTAAACTGTTGTTTTTCAAATTCCACATGGGATAATTTCATCCTAAGAATTTATTCTAATTGGGATCGCAAACCATCAATTAAACCACAACTAAAAGATTGGCCAATAAGTCAAGAAAAACAGTTAGCAAGAAAGGTATGGATTGGGATCCCTTTCACAATCTTTTGAGAAGTATGGTAAGCAAGGAATAAGAGGATGATGAAGAAAAAAGAGAAGTCTTAAAATATAAACGATCAGCAATGAAATTATGTGACTCATCTTTCAACGAGAGTCTCTCTTCAGCTTGTTTAAATGTATCTTCTTCATATATTTGATCCAAATTGGGAGGATGTAATGAATTATAATTAGAGGATATGCTTTGATTATTGGGCCTGTAATTAGCATCAGGATTTTCTTGTATCCTTTTTCTCTTTTCCTTTTGAATGAAATTAACCCTCTTTAATTAAAAAATAAAAACAACTTTTATGGATGTAAAGGGTCAAATCACAAAGTAGAAAACCATCATGTGCTCGAATGCATAACCATTTAGTGTTCAACAGTTCTCTTAACGGTTGCATGTTCATCAAACAAAATTGTCATAATAATAGGGCTTTTCTAATGGGATCTAAGTTGTAAAAGTGGAGGAACTGCCACCCCCCCCCCCTTTGTGGATGTTTTGTGAGCTCTTGGTCTTTGAAAAATTCAAGACATTGGATAAATCTTAAGGCACACTGATAATTTAAGGCCACGATAGAAGATTTTATATTGGTGGATCGAATCGAATTTGTCGTGAGAAAAACTTGAGTAACAAGACATATTAGAATGCCTATTGACCATATAGTTTGTACTAGATGCTTTCTTTGTAACGAATCCCTAATGCATTCTTTGCCCTTTCTAGTTATGTTTATATTCATATTCTCTTTGTTTGCCTAACTGTTCTTTCTATGATTCTTCCTTTCTTGAATGGATTTACTATTGGCTTCTTGATTCTGATTTATCTGGGGAGTCTAAAAGCATCATCTTTGTTGTGTTCTATATGGAGCATCAGAAATAATCTTATATTCAGTCCTAAATGCTAAAAGGGAAAATCCGGGGGTTGCTATAGCTAGAGTTAGAGCAAGACTTGTTCCTAAAACCATTATTATCCCTCCTAGAAAACCTCTGATTATCATTAGCGATGTGAAATGGATGCCTCCCCCTCCATGATGTATTAAATGTGACATGGATCTTTTGATGCCTTTACTTTGACTAATGGTGTAGGGTATGTAATGATGGATTCCTCCAATAAAATATGTTTTTATGCTGCCATTACCTTTGAAGTTCACTAACCTGAAGAAGCTGAAGACTCATGCAATCTGGGAAGTTTTGAAGAAGGCAGTAAAATTAAAGCTTACTCGTGTTATCGTGGAAAGTGATTCTAATGATTTGGTTGATCAATTCCCATCAGGATGATTTAAAGGCAACCAATGGATGAATGCTTTCTTTAAGGATATATTTTTTTTTAAGTTCATGCTTGTGGCGTGTAATTTTTCCTTTCAACCTAACTTTATAAATAATAACTAAATACACAATGTATAGGCCTTGGAGTGATGACTAGCCATATGGCAGAGATCCGTGTTGTGGTTTATGCCCTAGAATGGGCAGTACAATGGCATTGGAAAAATATTTTGATACGTTCTTTCAAAAATAGGTCCATTCAACCCTAAAATATAAAAATTTAACCTGATTGTAACTCAAAAATTATTATCATTGTTTATAATAGCGGTAAGATTTTATTTAAGGACTATTAACCCTTTTTTTTCAACCATAGTCATAATACTTATTCCATGATTGATCTAACTTTAGATATCTAGGGAATAGATGAATCAAAACAAAAAAATTTTGTTCATTTAAAAACTTGGTCGATGGAATGAGATAAGTTTAAGCAAGTATGATTATTTTTATAACTCCAAGTACACTCGTGGCTCCATGGAAGATGGAATGATTATCTTTCATGGACGTTCTTGATAAATTTTATCTTATTGGTTTTCATTAGCCTTAATAAGAATCCCAAATAAAACTCGAAGTGAAGCAATAAAGTAACACATTTTGATGAGTACAGTCAATACTTAAAATTATGGTTGAAATGTTAACTGTGATGACGGTTAGGATTGAACTTACAAGCATTACATATTACCGAAAATTAAAAGAGAGTTTCAAATAAGATTCTATAGGGTTACTTTTCTATATTGTTGATCTAATTTAGGTTCGAGGTTTTAGGACTTGGGAGGCATTTTGATCAATTTATACTTTCAATTTTTTGTTTACTTGCTTGTGTTTGTTTGACGAAGAACATAAAATGGGTTTCGGAAAAATCCTTGGTGGATTTTTCAAATGAATTTTATGTGATTAAGTTGGTCAATATTATACAGGTTGTATATAAAAAAAAACTGTTAAAATCAAATTGGGTTATATTTAGCTAATCACATATTTAAAGAGGTTGTATTCAGTCAGGATTATGTTTAACTTCAATTGTAGGTTGTATCTAGTCAACTCCTAAAAAAATACAATAGCGATAAGAAAAGAAAGTCATATAGAAAAATTAGACATTAACTATATACAACCCACATTAAAGTTAAATACCATTTTTTTAAAATTGAATATTGTTGGCCTTATTGATGTAGGTCAATGAAACTTACCTTTGGCGACTTCCTATTGTTTACTCTATTTTATTTAACCTTCAATTTGAATAACCCCAAATCTCTGAACTCTCTCGCATCCTTAATAGATCCAATTCAATCGATCGTAATCTTGGTTCCCAATAGGTCTCATGTCTCTACGGGAGTCGAAGAGAATAATATATTAACTATATAAATAAGCTTGAGGTGAACAAAAAAGATCATATATGGTTGATTGTTCTATGAGATTAAAAGAGTTAAACAAGAAGGATTTCTAAGATGCATAGCTATATTTATTTTGTCACACTTAAGTTTTGAGTTTTCTAATATCCATTGATGATCTTCCTGATTAATTGTACAAGACTAATAACAACTTTTTATTTATTTTTCTTTCCATTTTACCATGAATCACTGATTTTCGATCATATAATGTGTATATTAGTATAATTCGAAAATTTTAGGAAATCGTGCACAATTGACAATATAACAATACATATCAAAAGCTAAAACTCAATCAGTAATTCTATATATGAAATAAAAGTCGCAATTGTATATAGGAAAGTTATCGCATGATGTCTAATTCAACTGGTTATTGCACCAAGTGTATTTTATACTTTCTATATAAAAACTTCAAACTTACTAAAGCGTGTGTGTTTTGGAATATGGTGAGAGTGAGTTTTGTTT
Source organism: Papaver armeniacum (assembly GCA_023531295.1). Classification (NCBI taxonomy): domain Eukaryota; kingdom Viridiplantae; phylum Streptophyta; class Magnoliopsida; order Ranunculales; family Papaveraceae; genus Papaver; species Papaver armeniacum. The sequence goes on from JAJJWW010004181.1 coordinate 29,664, forward strand.
ACCCATATCGATAAGGTTTATAATATATTGTGTTAGAGCACTGCTTGGTCGAACTCGCAAGCGTTGCTATCTCAAGCTTGTTTGTCAAGTTTAGTTGCCAAAACTATAAGTCTTGATTTCTAGTCTACTTATAACTAAGTCTCGGATTATGATAGAAAGTGTAGTTGAGCTTTAGACTTCACGATGTTCATCGATTGAAGACGAAGAACTACTAAGGGGAGCTTGTGGAACTTCATTAACAAAAGGTATGTGGAGACTTGAACTCATCTATCACTCAAAAGTCTATCTAATCGATCTCTTATTTGAGACAAAAGTCATATAGCTATATAGACTTCGATTATACACATTTGATATTTCGAGTTGAGTTTAACTCACTTACATATTTCTCGAAATATGTGTTGGTAAACTTTCTTTTTATCCAAGTTCATCTTATATTCTTGTGAAAGTCAAAAGATAATCATGTAAAAATCGCACAGTAACATCTTATATGATTTGTGTGAGACAGGTCATTTGGTGTCAAGGTAGTCAATATCGGTTATGCAGGCCGATATTAAAGGTTTTTATAGGATATCGGAAAAAATCATGCGATGTTGAAAATATAAAGCGATCGAAGGATAAACGATAAAAACGCGTGTATCGTCATGTACGGACCGATATATCGGTTTCACTTGTACACTGATATTATACGTTTCACTTGTACACTGATATATCACTAATGTAATTTGTCTTTTGATTATTATTTCTTGAACTTTTAGTTCAAGAAAGTAACTCCACTAATTTTAGTAACTTCATATATGATTATGGTGGATGTAATTACTATAAATGTGATGTTGATGGGCTAACATACATTCAATGTTTGGTTTCGTTGTTGATAGTATAAGGCTCTAATCAACTAGCTCTTATTTTGTAAGGTTGAAGTATGTTTACTACAATTATTATTTTTTATTATGGTTATATCAATATTTATTTTTGTTTGATAAATAATAAATATTAAAAAAAATCCTAATGATGCATCGCCTATAAAAACAGATATTATCATTTGTATAGGTGTATAGGACCCGACCGATATGATACCGATACACGATATTAACTACCTTGTTTGGTGTAGACTCGGAATGTTTCGTATTGATCATTCGATCACTTGAAAATTGCTTTGAAGCTAATAGTTTGTGTGAGACAGCTATTCCCGTCTTCTAAACATGTTTCAAAGATTGAAATGGGAGTTTAGAACAATTAACCATGATTGGATATAGCACAGTATGCGTACTTGTATGCTAACTGTTGCAAGTTATTCAAAATCCGGGAACCATAGTATGCGTACTGGTTGCTTTATGAGCTTCAAAAAACTCCTTCTCCACAAAAAAAAAAAAAAAAATGCAAACGTTTTTGGTAAAGAAAGCACTTTGAAGTTTTTTTACCAAACACAAATATAATTTTTTTTACCTAATATATGTTTTCAAAATACTTTTAGGGGGAAAAACATTACCAAACCAACCCATTATGGAATAAAAGTAGGAGTTTATTACTCGACATTCTTAGTGTCAAGGATATTGTGCTGACATCATGTACAAGTGTATCCAACAACATCGGGGAAAGTTAGCGAGAGAATGGAAACAATATTACTAGGATATTAATGAGATTTATCTTTGTTTCCTAAATTTTATAAATATGATTTGTTTTTTTTGTTTTTTTGAAGCATAGATTTTATTAGAAAAGTTTAAATTACAACTTGTCGTGGGTATGTGGTACCCATAGAGTCTTGAAATAAAATGTGACGGACAAAGGATGGGATTACGGTTTCAGATTTTGGTTGAATAGTTTCTGCTGGCTTCCATCCATTGCATGGTTTGCTAATTGTCTGCCTTTGATTTCCTTCCTTGTATTTGTGTTGTATAGCGACTTGTGGGATTTGCCTAAGTCTACTTTTTATTTCTTCAATCATTCATGCTATGTGCCAAGGCGGCGAGGTAGTTGATGTGATGAAACGCAGGAGGTTCTCCGAGTCTGTTTCAAAAAGGATTCTAGGTCATTGTCTCTCTGATGTTGTTCTTGAAGCCAATAGTAAGGCCCAGGTTTCTGCAGTTAGTACTCTCGTAATTCCTAGTGGTTGAGACGTAGCTATTAAAGTTCGTGCATCAGAGTCTCTACAAACGAATCCATCTCCTGTAAATCCCGGGTGGCCTCTGGCTGCTCCATCCGTGTTAATCTTAATCCAGTTGATATTTGGAGTGGACCAACCTACCGATATTGTTGTCATTCTTTTATCTGTTATCGGGTGGTTGAATGTTGGTGTATCTCCTGGTACGATTGGAGGTGACGCGTGCAGTGCCCAAAAATATTCTTGTTGTAGTTTTTGTGCCCAGGCTACGATTTCTTCTGAAGTTGTTTGTTTTTGTTGGTAAATTAGATCATTTATGGATAACCAAAGGGTCCAGAATAGAAAACAGAATGAGGATATTATAGAAGTTGATGTTGGATGCTGCAGGATTTGGGATATGGTTGTTTGTGGAGTTAAGGTGAAAATCGGGGTAGGGTTGGTGTTTGGTGCATTTGAAAGTTGACTGAATAAGATGTTCCATGAAGAAACCGCCGTTGGACAATGAATTAATAGGTGGCATGCTAATTCTGTATCGGTATTGCATCTTGGGCATATGCCTGAATTGGTCAAATGGATTCGATGTAAGAGAGAGAAGGTCGGTAGTCCTTCATTGATGGCTTTCCACAAGAAAAGCCGAATTTTTGGTGGAACTGATAAGGTCCATAAGAATTTGGTAGGTGGTAGAGGTGTGTGGGTTGGTTTACCATGGGTTAGACATTTGTATCCCGAAGGCCGAAGATGTGGTGTAGTTTCCAGATTTTGAGTGTGGCCAGATAATTTTATCCGAGGTATTGTTTTGGGGAAGGTGGATGTTGATGATTTTCTGAATTGTTGAATTGGGAATGGAGTTCAATTTTTCATGATTCCAGGAGTGGGAAATTGGGTCGATAATATCTGCTACCATTTTCATGATTTTGTTTGCATCCTCCTTTCCATACTTCAATACCAGAAATTCGCATTTAAAATGAGTTTACTCTATGTTATTCATGCTTTAAATGGTAGCCTTGATTTAATTTAATTATAATAGTTGTCCTTGTATTATTTTATCCATTTTTAGTAAGTGGGTATGCAGTGATGTACATAAAGACGTAAACCATGTTGCAAATTCTATAACAAAGTATTAATTAACCTCGCAAATGATGAAGAGTGAGATAGAGACATGGGATTAACCTCATAAATGACGAGGAGTGAGATAGAGACATGGGATTAACCTCATAAATGACGAGGAGTGAGATAGAGACATCGAATTAAGCTCACAAATGATGAGGAGTGAGATAGATACCGTCCTTCTTGGATTCAGTTGTCTATTCAAGAAGATCAAACTCAGTTATTGTTAATTAACTTTAAATAAACAAATTGCATTCAAAATAGATACTAAGAAGTATTTTCATATAAATAGATTTGTAATTTTATCCGAAGATTTTTCACTGAACACCGTTGTTGTTTTTTTTTTTTGTTGGAACTGGTTGGAGTTACAGGACTACTCAGGGAAGAAATCTTAGTAGCATTGTACTTGGTAAAAATATTACAATCAGGAAATAAAGGACTGTTGTTACCCTATGTAGAGGGTAAAGCATAAGATCTACCAATAGATTTTAGTTTTGGCATGCAATCATGCCTAAGAGGAATATAATAAATTGTCTGAAGGAACAAAAAAACTCCACATTTTTATCAATCACTGCACGGTTTGTTGTTCAGTTTGGGAAGTTCCACTTCGATCTCAGTTTTTTTACCAGTTGATTGTGTTCGATCTCAATGTTGCGTACTCTTTTCCTGGTTGATGATGCCATTTGATTGCAGTTAAATATCCCAATATGCTGCTTTCTTCTAGAGAGTCTACCATCACTTATTGTTTTGCTTTTGTTATTTATTGAAAAATAAATTGATTTGGTTTCTCTCTGTGTATATGACGATCATCATTTATAAAGTGTTGTGCCGAGATAAAACACATTGTGTTCAGGCTAAGATTATCATCTTCAGAAACAATCTTGGTACTTTTACTGCTACTCATGGTTTGGCGACCAAACAGATTAGTCCAGAAGTAAAAAAGTGGTATGCAAAAAGCTCATAATTTGACAACACTTTTATTCCACCGTAGCTGGAAACAACGTTTGGGAGATGCCGACAATCGATATATTGCAACAACAACAAAATTAACAAAACGTTATCCTTACCTTTCTTACTCCTTCATTTTAGTTTAGCTATTATGTGTCTGTATGTTTAGTTGTGTTATTCTTTTTATTCAACAACATGCTGAGAAGCATCAGAAGTTTTTACAGATAAAACATACGTCCATCCTGTTGGTTTTAAAACCTACAAAGACTTTGATATTCAAAAACAATCTTGTAGTATGACTTTTTCTTTCTGCAATCAATCAGGGGTCGATCCTAAAATCGCCTATGCGTGAAGAAATAAGGATGATAGGGCGACTTGGGTAAATGTGATCAAGAAATCAGAAAACAAAAATGTTATGTCAAATCTACTGATGAACAAGAGCCTTTCGTATCTTTTTGTTGCCACGGCTCCGGAGCTAAGTATGCAAACCCTATTCTCAGTGGCAGGAAATAGAATATTGATATTGGGAAGTTCATGATGCGGAAATCATGGAAGCTATGACGTGAGCATGCAAGAACGATTTTGAACATATTTGAGTCACCATAAAACGTAGGTTTCATGTTTGCTTTCACTGTTTTTGTGGTTTCTACGGTAGTACGATTCCTTGTGTTTTTTTAACCAGTTATACTTCTCACTGGAAATGGTGTCGAACATTTGTACCATGAGAGTAGGTCGAGAACTCAATAAAGGCCCAAGATAAACGCAGTTGAAGAAACATACGAATAAATAATTGCACACATTAAGATGCATCTTGGAGAATTAGCAAATCGAACTTCATATTCACATATATGCGAAAGTATACAGGTGTTGTTGTCATTCCATTTTGTTGTTGGCAATAACTATATATTACTGGCCCTTGACATATATTGATTAGCAAGATGACAATCATATTAGTATTATAATAAATATTTTCAATGAAAAAGCATGAAACCTCGATTGTATAGTAATCTAAATATTAATATATTTATTATGTGCATCAATACTATAAAACTGTTTAATATGTTAAAAAAATAATAAATACTAAATATATAAATAAGAAATGATTTAAATAGTTTTAAATCTGCTGAAAGCTAAAATTAATTTTTATAAGTAAACTTAATAAGAAGACTTACTTGATGACCAAAGTTACTTAATTGGCGTGTTTTAGGCAATATCTAAAATCGATAACAAAATGATCATCCAAACCTTGAAATTTTAAAGTACAAACAACAAATGTGACATTAAATTCAAAAGAATGAATAGAGCCGAGATTTTAAAACCTATCACAAATGTCATATATGTTTTTTATTGAATTTTAAATTTCTTTTTTTCCGACCCAAATGACATATTGAATACACTAAAATTTTGACCATAGTTATCGCTCGAATATTTCCCTAACATTAAATTAAGTTCCAAAAAATTAGGACATAATAATTTTTAGTAAACAATTAATATATTAACATTCTATTTTGATAATCTCACTTCGGCAAACAATACATGTGTGTTATTCTTATATCCTATAATGTATTTAAAGTATACATGAAAGGTGGAATATTTTCCTTTAGGTGTTTTTGGATGGTCTAGTGATTATAAGGGTGTTAAGGAAGTAAATGGACCAAATTTTTGTTTGGGTTTTTCTAGGTTTTTAAGATCCTGTGATTTTGATATTCCATAGAGGAGAAAAAAGTTTACTAGAAAATGTGGAGATTTACAATAATTTATCGGGCCATAATGGTGGTTCAGAAGAATCCAATGATAAAAGAATAACTAGGTTTTGTGATTTACCATCTGCTTACATGTTTTTGGTTAGCTTGTGGTGTTGCTTACACTTAATTGAGCTTTTTATTTATAAAGAGAAAGGATCCGTTGACAGTAGGCCCGCACAGAACCGAACCGATAACCGTAACCGAACCGATAACCGCACTGTAACCGCACCGAACCGATAATCCAACGGTCGGTCACGGTTTTAATTTTATTAACCGTTAGATCTTCGGTGCGGTCAACGATTTTACCCATAACCGCACCCTAACCGAACCGAAAAACCGATTGATGTAGACCCTATATCTCATATGTGTAGTAGATCCTAACCGCCTATACATAATATATATACAAACTTATCTCAAACCCTAAATCTAATTATGATTTCACTTCTTCTTCAAAACCCAGTCCATCTCTCTCTTTCAACAGCACCACCACCGGCCGACCACCTTCTTCTTCTTCTATGCGCTCTAAATTTTCTATTCAGACTCCATGCCTTAACTTTCCCAACTCGTCTTCACCATCTATTCACCACCTCCATCACCGATTCACCAAGAACAGCCTCAGCACCACCACTACTACCGCCTTTCACCGACACCTGCTTCTTCTATCTCTTCTCAAGATTAACATTGACTTCTTTTTTGGTTAACAGTGAGTTTTTTTTTTGTTGTTGGATTTATAAAGGTTTAAATGCTGCTATGAATTGGTGCTTGTAGGAATTTGAAGTGAAGTTCAGTTGGGATTTTTTGAAGAAGTTTTGGATCTATAAGATGAGAATTGATATCATTGTTTATATAATTAGATTGGGTTTGTAAATAATTTTGTATAAATCTTTAAGTTGGGTCTGTAATTATAATTTTGTACGAATTTTTAAGTTGGGTTTGTAATTTGATGATATATAATACACATCCATTAATTGAGATTTGAGAAACAGATGCATGAATAGTCTTTTTTTCTTCTTCTATATGAGTCGGTTAAAAACCGATAGAAACCGTAACCGAATCGGGTTGACTCGGAACGGTTAAAAACCGAACCGAATATTACTGAGTTCGATGATGGTTTTAAATGTGCTAACCGCACTACACACGGTTAGGTGAACGGTTTTACCAATAATCGCACCGAACCGAACCGTGTGCAGGCCTAGTTGACAGGCTCCATTTTTACAAGTTTTAACCGGGTCGTAATAACCGTTGGATGAAGAAAAGAAAACGGCTATGATCTATACATCAAAACTCGGGTGATCTGGGTTACCCGACACATATGGTGATATGCAAAGCAATTTATTTGGGTTTACTAGTTTTTTTTTTCTCTTTCCTCTCTTTCGCAAATCTTCTATCATGTTATTGCTTCGTGCTCGCTTGGAAAATTGATATAGTATTGGATACTTTTGTTTATGATTCGATCAACTGTGAAATCAAAGAGAATGGGAAAACAATTTTTTTGGCTGTTTGTTGTTCATATTGTACTGGTTCTAAAGAATGAATTACAGAATGCAAAACCTAGGTTTTGCAGGGTTATCTTTTGATTAATCAAGGAAACACAAAATTGGCAGCCACTAATGACTAATAAAGTGACTTTTAATGATCAAATTTTTTTGGATTTATATTCTTCAGTTCTCGTTCAATCAAAAAAACCTAAAATCACATTGATTAAATGTCTAACCTTATTCACTTAGCTGGTAGTTAAATAAATTGGGTAAAACTGAACTGGATTTTGATGATGGATCATAACTTTATATCAAGAATGAATTCATAATAAACTAACTACATCCCAAGTCCTTTGTGCTTCATAAGAAATATCGAAAGATTTGTTGGTTGGAAGAGAGATGAAACTTAAATGTAAAAAGGACGACCAGCTATTTCATTACGGTTCGAGTAACCCGGATTAAAACGGAAAGATCTGGACCATATTTATGTCAACACTGTTTTAGCATCCAACGGTTATTACGACCCTGTTAAAACTTGTAAAAATGGAGCCTGTCAAGGGATCCTTCCTCATTTATTAAATGGCAAGTTTACAATTAAGTTTTCCTTTAACATGCCACTGCCAAGTACCATTATACCAAACTTTGACCATTTTGGCTACTTAAGCAAAATTGTACAACAATTATAATTATTAAGATCATTGGCCTTTTTATATTGTAAGAAAAAGAAACCTATGATATAACAAAAACAAATGAGAACTTTTTTTGTTATTATCTACCGGCAAAAATAAACATTTTTCATAATAAATTACACTATTATTTGTAGCTAAGATCCAGTGGTTGTTATAAAGTTAAGTAAAATAAATATATACATGTCAAGATATGTAAATTGCAATTTATGACACAAATCGTTTTATATTAATAAATATAAGAAGATTTGTGATGTATATAATTTGAATTTAACAAATAATCTCTTGGTGGATTAAATCTTAGTATATCATTTATGAAGTCGTGGGTTCGTGCCTTGCCCGGTATTTGAAAATAAGAGGATACTTAATACACCATGAACTTTTCATTCGTAAAAATGTATGGACAAACTTTCTATAATCTATATGTTCGTTGTTTTGTAGTTAAGATTATAAAACAACGAATTTAATTGAACTTTTCGTTAAGTAAAGAAAAAAATTTGTAAAGTTTAAGTGTGGGGGAGTGGTTTTCATTTCTGATTCTTTTTTTTTAGGTTTTTCATGTTAAAAAGAAAATCAATTTTTTTGTTTGAGGTGATCAATTATGGTACGAATCTACAAGGTCAACCTAGTATGTATTAAACCTTGAAGATCTGAATTCAATCAAGAAAAAGTCTTATATATGTTCTAAGATCTAAATTCAACAAGAACAAGTCTTTTTAGATAATTACTATTAGATTGACCTATTACATGTGCAAATTATATTGATAAAACAATATAATGTGGAAAAGGAATAACGTAAAAAACCGGAAATTTTGTTAACAAAGAAACCTGCAATCTAGTAGTAAAATCCTATGACCTTGGCCAGTTTAAACACCATAGTGTACTAACCCACTACAATTAATATGAAAAGGGGAGGATACCAAGTGCATCACCAACTTTTGCATTTCAGAACTATAGACTATTTTCTTATGTGAACTTCAATACAATATTAAAGAAAGTAAGAAAATATCCCCGGATAATCCCTTTAAAGAGATTATTTGAATCACAAGTATTAATTAACGTATAACTTGCATGTACTTTTAATTATAAAGATAAAAAAAGTATAATGCGTAAAAAACAATAACAATGCAACACATCCGAAATGTTGTTAACGACGAAACCTGCAAGCTACCAGTAAAATCACGGACCTCGTCCAGTTTGAGCACACATTGCATTAAGCCATTACAAATACTAGCCTACTATGAGATTTCAATCTGGACTGTAATTGAGATAGAATATACCCTCCAACATATCCTGCTTCAGTTGTCCCCCTACGTCTCTAAATATCACAAGAACCTGTGCACTTAATTCCTCTAGATGATTTCCTTTACATCCATAGGAGTTGCTCCATAGTGCTCTGTGAAAACTAGCGCCACACTGCCCCCAAAAAAATGACTAGTGATTTCTTTCTAATTTTATATCAAGGATAGATATTGGTTCAAATTAATTTAGACGAATCTAAATCCAATATTAAGGTTTATTCTTTTTAATACTTATATTTAAACAAGAATCACAACTAGAACTTAATCTAAGATGTATTCTTGTACAAAACTCACGAACATGATTTTCATAGATAAGAGTTATACTCAATCGTGTTTGTAGTTTTATATCAAATCTGGATTTGATCCACAACTTTTGGATGGCTTTGTATCATAAGAAAGTAACCTTTGGATAGACAAGAAATATAAGCAACAATATTGTGGACACAGGTTGTGTACGTAACTGTCTTTCTTTCAAAAATAAGTGAAGTTATGCTTCACGAATCCCAAGTGAAGTCTTTAAAATTTGATCCTTAGGTCTAGAAGACAACTTCAAAAAAAGATACACATGAATGTAAGGATTGAGTTTTACATATTGATGTTGTCTCCAATTTATAGTGATCATTAAAAAATGAGATGATTAGAATGTAAGAAATGTATTTCTTGCAACCCAAATTAATTCTCAATTGCAAAACCAAAGTCGTTTTCTAAAATTATTTCATCAGAAACGACCGGTCTTGCGATGAGGTTCTTTTTATGAAAGTTAGCCCAAGTAAATTCTTTGAAAAATTACTACCAAAGATAACTTCAAACTTTCATGATAATCAAATGAATTATCTACAAATTAGCAATTCGTAAGAGTGTAGAAAGTTCGCCTTGGAATTCAAATAAGAATGAATAAGCCCAAAGATATAAACATTATGGGTTAGGCTCATTAAGCTTTTAGGTCCACGAACTCATGGTTGAATCTTTGAAGCAATAATAGAGAAATTTAATTTATTAGCTTTATGGGTTTGTGAACTCAAGTAGGGGTAGTTCACAAAGTCAAATGTAAATAAAATTCAAGGAACATTAAAACATGTAAGGTTCATGAACTCACTATAATAGGTTCGATAACTCAAAGTGCGAATAGGCTTACTTGAGAATATATAGCTGATACATTGTTATTTAAGATAATTATATTATATTCTTTGTAAAAAAGCGGGGGTCTAACAACCACACCCAATATTTCGCTTAGCAATCTGTATGGACTAACTCCAATATACTTTGAAGAGAATCAACTACACAATCAGACTCAACCTAAAGAAAAGTATATCAAAGAGTTTATATCTCAATCTCTCAATTCTATCCGCAATCAAACAAATAATAATTTGCGAGCCCGATTGAATACAAGAGATATAACTTGAGCGGTACCAAAGACCAATGTTCAAGGATCAATCAATTTCAATCAACAACCAAAGGTTGGATTTACCAGTTGATCGATTCAACGCACAACTTGTGATATTTCAATTATATAACAAAATATAATGCGGAAAAACACGGACACCAGAAGTTTTGTTAACGAGGAAACCGCAAATGCAGGAAACCCCCGGGACCTAGTCCAGATTGAATACCATACTGTATTAAGCGCTACAAATACTAGCCTACTACAAACTAACTTCGCTCTGGACTGTAGTTGAACCCCAATCAATCTCACACTGATTCAAGGTACAGTTTCGCTCCTTACGTCTCTGATCCCAGCAGGATACTACGCACTTGATTCCCTTAGCTGATCTTACCCATAACTAAGAATTTCTACGACCCAAAGTCGAAGAGTTGATAAACAAATCTGTCTCACACAGAAAAGTCTATAGGAATAGATAAATCTGTCTCCGACAGAAATACCTACGAGTTTTGTTCCGTCTTTTGATAAATCAAGGTGAAAAAGAACCAATTGATATACCAGACTTATATTCCATAAGAACAACCAAGAAATACCAATCACCTAACAATAATCTTAATCGTATGGTAGCGAAACAAGATATTTTGGTATCACAAACGATGAGACGAAGGTGTTTGTGACTACTTTGTATCTTTCCTATCGGAGAATAAATCTCGAGCCAATATTAAAGAAGATCGTACCCAAACACAATAGCAGATGCAAGATCAAATCACGCACTACAGAGAAAATAGTTGGGTCTGGCTTCACAATCCCAATGAAGTCTTCAAGTCGTTAACCTAAAGGGTTTCGTGAAAAACTTATGGTTAAAGGAGAATCGACTCTAGCTTATACAACTAGTATCACACAAGAGGTGTGGGGATTAGGTTTCCCAGTTGCTATAGTTCTCCTTTATATAGTCTCCAAATCGGAGTTTGCAATTTAAGTTACCTTGGTAACAAAGCATTCAATATTCACCGTTATATGAAAACCTGATTAGATTCAAGCTAATATTTTTCAACCGTTAGATCGAACTTAGCTTGTTATACACAAATGGAATGTAACTTCATTTAGGTTTGAGTAACCGTACCTAAACGTGTACACTTAGTTGGTTCAACAATAGTTAACCAATGGTTAGCCATATGAGCACTTTCATATCAACCTTATTCATCTTCATGATAGGTGTAGAATACACCGTATTTACTATCTAGATTTTATGCTTTCTTTGCTATTTTTCGTGTGAATTATGTATCTTATGTTTGCTTTTGAGTTTTATAGGTGCAATGGAGTCACCTAGAACAAAAGGAGAAGAAATCACCAATTTAAAGCGAAAAAGAGCGAAAAGACCAATTCACAGACGAGCGAAGCTAGCTATGGTTGAGCAAAGAAGTGAATAGGCAGTCGGTTCCGCGAAACCGACAAGCCATGCAAAGACTGGGTGGCCTGTATCCAATTTCTGGGCGCTAAAAATAGTTTGCATCATTACCAGGCTTTAATATTAAGAGAAATTATTCTCTTTTCATTTCGAACCTCACCTGAAATCAACACAGAGAAGAGAGAAAAATGGCTGCCAAGGAAGAAATAGATTCCGATAGGGTTGCTTTGGAATTCAGAGAAAAGGGAAGAACAGGTAGAGCTGTTGGTAGATGAATCAGATCGAGAATCAAACTGAAAACCAGGAGCAAAGAAGGAATCGAAGTTAGGGTTTGAGTTAACCCCAGAAATCACTCGACGGCAAGAAATCATGTATGAAGTGAGTTTGAAATTGAGAGTTTATGAAGAAGCTACAAGATGGGTTTAACTGGAATTTGAAATTCAAGCAGAGTAAGAGAATTTTTGGGTTCAAATTATGAGACGATTTGAAGCTCAGGTCGAGAATTGCAGAGATGAGATAGGTTGTTGTTGTTACTGGAAAAATCGATCTCGGGGTTGTGTTGTTGCTGAGAAGATCGAAAATAAATTAAATGGGTCCTGAATCTGGTAGCCGCTGTAACAAGATCGAGAGAAATATGTTGAGTTGAGCTGTGATACAGTTCGATAGAGGTTTGAATCTGAAGATGAATACAGTGTAGTTCGCAGCTGGAGATACAGATGGGATTGCGCTACTGTTCTTGAGGAGTATGGAGATTAAGGGGTGTTGGTTGGCCTGTGATGATTGAGCTCATGGTGGTTCTGATGGGTATAATAGAAGCTGTCAAGGATGGTCTGAACTTAGAGCCGTGGTTGCAGAGCTGAAGACTTTGGTGTAAGCTCAGAAATGGAGTGTAATTGGAGTTTCTGGTAGAGGAATTGGAGCTGAACATGGAAGCTGGTTGTGATGTTGCAAGTGCTAGAAGTGTGAGCCACAGATGTATGAGTACAGAGCAATGGTTGCAGCTGATGGCTACAGAGCAGATACTGGTGACTGGAAGCTGAGTGAAGTGTAGCTGCATTTGCAAGTAAGAGAAGTTTGAGTAGCTGCAGATGGGTTTGTGTGAGTTAATGGGTTTCTGGTGGAATTGCTCGAGTTTGAAGTTGGAGCTGAGTCTGTTCCTGAACTCAGGAGATGGAGCTGGTTAGAATGGGATCTGAGATGTTGAGCTTGAACTGGAACTGAGAAGTTGGTGGTGATTGCAGCTGCAATGGGAAGAGATGTTGTGGATTGTTGTATCTGAATGGAGCTGTGTGTTACCAATGGAAGAGAAGAGTGATTTTGACCTGCACGTGCATGAAATGAGTGCTTTAGATGTATGTGTAGGAAATTGCAGGTGGTATGGTTGATAGCTGCAATTGAATGTTGCCGCCATAGCTTTATGAATGGGTTATGAACAGATAGATGAATGTTATGATTGGTATATGAGAATGTGCATAGTAGTTGGTTTGGCCACTGTAGTCAAGAAGATGGAACTGGTATTGGTATCGCTGAGCTGCTAAAGAAGTGGTGAAACTGATGCTGTTGTGCAGGATTGCAAATATAGTATCGAGTTTAGTAGTGAACTGAAATTACAGGTGCAGTTATGGTGGAGGAATTGAGCTGCAGACCAAGAACGAATGGATTCCAGTGATTTTGAGATGAATGTGTGGAATTGCAGGGGTAACTGAGCTGGAATCTTAGTCTTTGGCGGTGCTGTCATTGCAGTGGTGGAACTAAAGGTTTGGGAAGTGGTTTTGCTGGCAGGTGAATGAGTTGAAGCACTAGCTGAGACAGGAAATGATGAAGAAGCTGTTGCCTTGAGAAGGTTAAGCAAGTATGATGGCCTTGAACTGAAACTGGTGATGCGCAATGATTGTGCAGCACAACTATGGCCTGCGCAAATGGCTTAATGGAAAGTCAGCCCAGTTAGCTTACCTGAATAGCTGACTCAAGGCTGACTCATCTTAATTCGGCTGTCTCAGTGGTAGGCCTCGAAAGTGTATATAAATTTATGACCTACTTGTAATACCGCAAGTGCACGGCGTCTATCGGAGACGCGGCAAGTACGGGTCGATCCCACAAGGACTTGTGGTGCTCTGATATTGATCTAAGACTGCTCTACTGAGTTTCAAGTGGTAACAAGTGACAACAGATGGTAATACAGATATTTTTGTGCCAATACGGCTGATTTTTAGTGAAGTGAACCTAAACTAAGGTAAGCAGTGACAAAAGGGTGCTTGGGTCTTCATTCCACCACTTGGTTCCTAGTATGTGTTCAACTAGATTGAGTTTTCTTGTTCCTATGGTAGACAAGTGAGGTGTGTCAATTCCATCACCTAGATAAGGAGTTTCACCTTGTGATCCTTCAATATCAGCTGAAGTTACTAACCCGGAGCACTGGTTGTCTAATTAAGCACAACCAGTCAAGGGAATTAGCATTAGGTCCTAAGGGTTGAGCTGCAGCATCATCATCACAGGGGTATTCTAACTACAGTGTATCCATGGCATTGGCATACACTGTGAGAGCAATGTGTTGGATGCTAAGATTGAAGTTATCTTTAAATTTCAACACTCAAGACAACTCAAACTGAGTTGAATTCATACATGGAATTAGGGTTTCATGAAACCCTAGCAAACTAAATTAAAACTGAAAAATAACAGAAATTAAATCTAAATGACTGCACTGGCTAATCCAGGCGTGCTTTCTATCAACCCCCTTTGGTTCTATTTATACATGCCACACAAAACAGTCCCAAACCCTAATTGAATTAAAAATAGAAATTAAATCAAAATAATTCGAACCCATACTCTGATTCGGTCGTCTCCTCTTGTCGTGCGGCTTTGAGAGCTCCCTCACTTGATTGATTGATCAAAACCTAATCCTAGTTCTTCCTATTTCTCACTTAGCCTCTAGGAAAGAAGCTATGAGAGAAATAGAGAGAAGCTAGGGGAGAAGGGTGCGGTTGGAGGTGGTGGTGTTGGTGTTGTCAGGGTAAGGTGAGGTGGAGATGGTGGTGGTCGGGAGATGGGTTTTGCAGAAGGAGAAGAGTTTGCAGAGGTGAGAGCGACGGGAGAGGAGGAAAGAGAAGATGGAGGAGTAAATGGGTATGGCTCGATGGGTATAGGGTGTGGTCATTTTCTTTGTGAAGCATGAACAATGGAATGATGAGACTGGCCTAGCGAGCGTAGGATGGAGATAAGCGAGATCTGAACGGCTCAGGATATAGACATCTTCGGTGTTGAGCGGGAGCGGCGATCGTTGATGTGCTAGGTGGAGCGACCGTTGGATGTAGCTGAGGAAGATCTCAATGGCTCAGAGTGAGCGGGCTCGGATCCGGGTCGCGGGTCGGGTCTAGCTCAAACCTATGTCTAGTAGATGAGTTGCTTCTTGTTGGGTTGCAACTGTTGCGCGCGCGGGCTTCGGCTTTCTGCTCCTTGGGCACTTGACTCCAATTCTTCGCTCTTTGGGCTCCTCAGTTTCTCCGGACTTTATTTATTACCTAAAAACACAAAATTAATTAATACAAATATTTATTCTTGAAAACAAAGAAAACACAGAATCTGGGATAATATCTGATTTCTAAGCGCAAAAGATGAGTAAAATGCCAATAATTAGATGTATAAATATGCACCATTTGGCACTCATCAAATACCCCCAAACCTGAATTTTACTTGTCCTCAAGTGAAAAAGAAATTAAGAAATCCTAACTATACCCTGTCGCAGTCTCTCGAATGCATTTAGCGTATGCACTAAGCCTTTAAACCCCTAGGTGTCCCTAGTGGACGAGTTGTAGTCTCGTGAGGGTTTACCAGAGGTGTACCCACAAAACCTTCTCCAACTTCGAGTGTAAAAGAGTCTCAAGCCTCCAAGAAGCTATGAGGACATAGAGTTTCGCATGCTAGTAATGAAGTTAGAACTACCAAAGAACGCCTTCTCATCCTTAAGTCTTTGAGCGAGAAGTAACCATACCATATGAAAGAATTCGGATTCGATTGTGATCATAAGTCTCAACTTCGCCTCACCATTAGGGTTTTATGATAATTGCACTCAAAAAGATCGCTTTTTAGTCTCTCATGTGTGCAGCAGGAATAAAGAGAGAAATCCCGCACACGTTGTAGGTAAGAAGGATAACCTTAGAAATAAAATCTGGAGACTCCACAGAGGTGTGGACAAAAAGAATCTTTTTCTAATGATCTCTAAGAAAGGAAAATCAACCATTAGTAAGGGGTGGGAGTACTCACTCACTTCTCACCCGATCGGCAAATAATATCACTCTCTCATAAGAACCATAGAAACGTCTTCAATCTTCGGTCTTCGGTCTTCAATTGTTGATGACGAACTTCTAAACTTCACAAAACTTGACAATTTTTAACTTTTCTACTCAAATTCCTTGTTGTTTGGATTTTTCTTTTTAAATTCTTCTTTACCATGGTGGTAGCAAAAATAAACTACAATATTTTTTTTTATTTTTGATTTTTGATTTTTTTTTTTTTTTTAATTACAATAAGTGAAAATAAAAATACAAATAATGAAATAACTAACTCCATGGACAAAGGACTTTATCACTCAATTTTTCCACAACTTGTATTGTCTTGATTTTATAAATTTTATTAATTCTCATCCTATTTTCTTTCTTTGTTGCACAAAACCTTGGACTATATCAATTTTTCTTTCCATATTCTCGATGATGCTCCGCTTGCTTGACGATGATGTGTTTCTATGGGTCTTGGCTGATTGAGAGAGAGAGTGATGCTAACGGCAAATCGGTATTTAGAAGGAGTTTTCATCTTTAGACGTCACCCTCATGATTGACAAAAACTAGCACTCAAGAGATCAAAAGTAGTCTTTGAAAATGGTGCGAAGTTGGGTAGCTCACCATTCCTACCCGGAATTTACGTACGGTGACACACACTCTAACAGACTTTTCTAGAAAGTTGCAAAAATTGAAGGTTGGTGCCTCACTTGATGTAAAATGGGTAGTCTCCACTATGGGTGATCACAATTCTACTACCGAATATCTAAACAAACACCTAATTCGCCCTCGGTATGGTTAAATCCAACTTTAACGCTCTAATCAACTAAGGAACCCGATTGTGTTCTCCGGTACTTCCAAGTTCTGTTATTTCGGTCAGATTCTCTATGTAAACATAGCTAGAAGCATGCTAGTGACTCTAAAATCTCTAAAAGTTGGAGGTTTTTATTTGCAAAAAGTTTTTGAATTTTTTTTTTTTTTTTTTTAATATGAAAATAAAAGATTAAAAAGACTAAAAACTCTATATGCAAATGCAAATGTACCCCCAAACCTAAATCAAACATTGTCCTCAATGTGTCGACATATAGAAAAAATTTAAACATTCACATACCGAGAGAACTATGCTGATAAGAGAAAAGGGAAGAGATTACCGGATGTCGGCAGGAGCAAGGTTGAGCTTCATTAATCAAGGCAAAATCCAACATTCTCAGTGGTGATCATATCGGATTAGCACAATATACGCACAAGAAGATTCAACCGATGTAAGAAAGAAAAATTTAACAAGTCCTACAAAAATTTACTAACAATCTAAAGAGTTGCGGGTCAACCTAATGGAAAATATGTACAAAGACATAGAACATGAAAATGGGCTTTGGTTTATGTGGGAATTTGGTTTATTGGGATTTGGTTTGTGTGGGCTGGTTTGGTTTTGTTGGGATTGATTTTGGTTTTTGTAGGATTTGGTTTGTTTGGGCTTTGGTTTGTTGGGAAAGTACAGCCCAGTGGAACTGTGGGCTCTGTTTTTGTGCACGGCCAAAAATGAGTTGAGCCTGAGAGAATTTAGGCTGGTTAATGCCAGGTAGTGTGGGCTTCGGGTTGCTTGCAGCCCAGCAGTGGACAGCTGAAATGGGCTTAGCTATTTTGTGCAGACCAGTTTGGTTTTTAAACAGCCCAGCAGACTATGGGCTCAGATTGGTTTAAGCCCAGGTAGTGTGGGCTTCAGCTTATGATCAGCCCAGGTTGTGAAATTTGCACAGCCCAGTTGAACTGTGGGTTGAGTTGTTGTGCAAAGCCCAGTGCACAGCTTGGAGTGATGCACTGGTTTGAGTGCAGCTCACAACCCAGCTCAAGATGGCAGGCTTACAGCCCAAGTATTGGTTTATTAAGCACAGGCTAGGTCAGCTTGGTTATACACAAGGTCAGCTCAGGCAAGGTCAAGTGTGTGCAGAGGTTGGTTTATCTGTGGGTTGGTTTGGGTGCAGAGCTCAGATGTGCATAGATTGGTGCTGATGGAGTTTGTGGGCTTCAGTGAGACACACAACAAAGGTTACACAATTTCAAGCACAGACCAAAAACAGCAATTTCAAAAGGGTTCTCAGATAGCTCAGGAATTGCACTCAGCACAAGGCAGACAATGGCTCAACACACAGATTCAGGGTAGTTCAGTGCACACAAAAATGCTCAGGCCACACAATAACTCGGTTTTCACAGGGTAAAAACTTGGTTCAACACAGTGGTGGCTCACAGGTATGCTCTGAGTTGCAGCTCTAATGGCTCATGCTTAGGGTGTGTGCAGGGTATGCTCAAGTGATGGCAGGTTAAACATACAAAGGGCTGTCACAGTTTAGAAATACAGCTACAGGGGCTGATAAAGAGTTATGCTCAACTGATGGCAGCCTCATAAGGTTTCCCACAAGGTGCACAGGTCAGAGCTCAGGGTATGCCAAATGGGTTAAAAAGTAACTCAGGGTTGATGGCACTAAGGTTTGCAACCTCTAGCTCACTCAAGGTCTCAGGGTTACACACAACTCAAGTCAACGAGTCTCAACAAGGTTTGGTGAGGCTCAACGACTTCAGGGGGCTGGAGCTCAGGGCAGCGTATATCATGCTGTCATTCATCCAATCATACATGCTTTCATTCATTCAATCATTCAAGGCTGAGCATGCTTATCAATCAATAAGTAGAAAGGTGTTTAACAGAGAAGGGAATGCTAGCGCACAGAGCAACTTAACTTAACAATTGCTCGTCCTTGCCTCAGCTTTCCCAGCAACTTGCAGGTACCTGACTCCTATAAGTTGCAGGGGTTGCTCAGTTGCAACACAAGCATAGCAGCACAACAGCAAGCTCAACAGCTCAGCAAACACAGCAACACAGCGAGCACAGCAAGCTCAGGCACCTGCTGGCTCAAAATGAGAGTTTAGTTTTCTATAATGCACAGCTCAAGACACAAAAAGATGCACAAATGCACAGCTGCACTGAGTTTGGAAGTGCAATGTATATGAAAGATGGCAGGGAAACAAAAATTATGTTTGCTAAGATGCAATACAATGCAGGGTGTAAAATGAATATGTAACACAAGTATACTAAGCTACAGCTAATATGCTAATATGCTAAACAATAAAGATGCAACAAAAGAGAAAACAACTATATTACACTAAGTTTAAACAAGAAAAGGAAAATTACAGATGGAATACTTCACTAACAGATGGAATACTACAATGCAATGACAAGTTACAGATGCAAGTTATAAAATTTAGACTCAGTTATACTAAAACAAGACAAAAAGCAAAGAATGTAAGTGAATATATATACAGAGATGGAATGAACTCAGTTAAGTCTAGCCGAAAATCACAGGGCACACACCAAGTCCCCGGCAGCGGCGCCAAAAACTTGGTAGGCCTCGAAAGTGTATATAAATTTATGACCTACTTGTAATACCGCAAGTGCACGACGTCTATCGGAGACGCGGCAAGTACGGGTCGATCCCACAAGGACTTGTGGTGCTCTGATATTGATCTAATACTGCTCTACTGAGTTTCAAGTGGTAACAAGTGACAACAGATGGTAATACAGATATTTTTGTGCCAATACGGCTGATTTTTAGTGAAGTGAACCTAAACTAAGGTAAGCAGTGACAAAAGGGTGCTTGGGTCTTCATTCCACCACTTGGTTCCTAGTATGTGTTCAACTAGATTGAGTTTTCTTGTTCCTATGGTAGACAAGTGAGGTGTGTCAATTCCATCACCTAGCTAAGGAGTTTCACCTTGTGATCCTTCAATATCAGCTGAAGTTACTAACCCGGAGCACTGGTTGTCTAATTAAGCACAACCAGTCAAGGGAATTAGCATTAGGTCCTAAGGTTTGAGTCACAAAGATCATCATCATCACAGGGTATTCTAACTACGGTGTATCCATGGCATTGGCATACACCTGTGAGAGCAATGTGTTGGATGCTAAGATTGAAGTTATCTTTAAATTTCAACACTCAAGACAACTCAAACTGAGTTGAATTCATACATGGAATTAGGGTTTCATGAAACCCTAGCAAACTAAATTAAAACTGAAAAATAACAGAAATTAAATCTAAATGACTGCACTGGCTAATCCAGGCGTGCTTTCTATCAACCCCTTTGGTTCTATTTATACATGCCACACAAAACAGTCCCAAACCCTAATTGAATTAAAAATAGAA
The DNA here is from genome assembly GCA_023531295.1 of Papaver armeniacum. Classification (NCBI taxonomy): domain Eukaryota; kingdom Viridiplantae; phylum Streptophyta; class Magnoliopsida; order Ranunculales; family Papaveraceae; genus Papaver; species Papaver armeniacum. Next base: position 50,280 of record JAJJWW010004181.1, read on the forward strand.
ATTAAATCAAAATAATTCGAACCCATACTCTGATTCGGTCGTCTCCTCTTGTCGTGCGGCTTTGAGAGCTCCCTCACTTGATTGATTGATCAAAACCTAACCCTAGTTCTTCCTATTTCTCACTTAGCCTCTAGGAAAGAAGCTATGAGAGAAATAGAGAGAAGCTAGGGGGAGAAGGGGTGCGGTTGGAGGTCGTGGTGTTGGTGTTGTCGGGTGGTAAGGTGAGGTGGAGATGGTGGTGGTCGGGAGATGGGTTTTGCGAAGGAGAAGAGTTTGCGAGAGGTGAGAGCGACGGGGAGAGGAGGAAAGAGAAGATGGAGGAGTAAATGGGTATGGCTCGATGGGTATAGGGTGTGGTCATTTTTTTGTGAAGCATGAACAGCGGGGAATGATGAGACCGGCCTAGCGAGCGTAGGATGGAGATAAGCGAGATCCGAACGGCTCGGGATATAGACATCTTCGGTGTTGGCGGGAGCGGAGATCGTTGATGTGCTAGGTGGAGCGACCGTTGGATGTAGCTGAGGAAGATCTCAATGGCTCAGAGTGAGCGGGCTCGGATCCGGGTCGCGGGTCGGGTCTAGCTCAAACCCATGTCTAGTAGATGAGTTGCTTCTTGTTGGGTTGCAACCATGCGCTGTACTTGGCTTCGGGCTTCGCTCCTTGGGCACTTGACTCCAATTCTTCGCTCTTTGGGCTCCTCGGTTTCTCGGACTTTATTTATTACCTAAAAACACAAAATTAATTAATACAAATATTTATTCTTGAAAACAAAGAAAACACAGAATCTGGGATAATATCTGATTTCTAAGCGCAAAAGATGAGTAAAATGCCAATAATTAGATGTATAAATATGCACTATTTGGCACTCATCACTCAGTACAACTCGGTGCTTGACTCGAGTTAACTCATCTGACTTTCCTGGTTGACCCGAGTTGGATCGTTGGCCGGTGACCGGTCGGACTTTGCCGGTCACCTGAGCTATTTTCCGGTGACTCTTCCGGCCAAGTTCCGGTCACAATACCATTTTTCCGGCGATCTCTCTTGGGACATATTTTCACATGGGTTTTCCTCACACATGGGCTTGGTGGACTTCTATCTATTGGACCCTTGGGGCTTGACCTAATTTTGGAACAAGAAGAGCTATAAAGGAGAAAGTTTCTACAACTTTGGGATCACGTTTTATTCTTGGAACTTTGGAGAGCCGGTTTTGTTTACGCTTCTAGGGTTTGATTTTGTTCATCTTCTTCTTTTCAATTAATATTTTTATGATGAACTCCATAGCTATGAGTAACTAAAAAATTATTATTGGTTATGGGATAAAGTTGATTTCTCAACATGTTATATGATTCAATGAATTAGTTTTGTCTCAATATTTTATTGTGTATGATTCATTATTAATATTGTCATATGATTTGATTGTTTGTTTGGTTGAGTCCGGAATCAATCCGATTTACATTCATCTCTATTGCTAGATTAGGGTTTTCAATACGAAATAGTTGTTTATCCCTGATTCTAAGTAGCATAGTGTGGTTATTACTTGTAGTGATACATCTTTATAATTGCATATGAATCATAACCTTGGTTAAATTGAATTAGTGCTTTTACACGTTTGATTGCCTTGATTAGTCTTATTCCATAGAACTTATTGCTTTTAGGGAGTTAAATCTAATTGTGCTTTTACACTTTAGGTTGCTTTCTAGGAAGAATTCACATGTGCATCTTTTAATGTGGTTGTGATGAAATCATGGAATTAGCGGGATATACTTGCAATCAAGGTATCCTAGGACTTTTAGTAACTGAGAGATTAAAATACTGATTCTAATCATTGATGAAAATACATGTTTGTGAATGATACTATCCCGTGACCAATATCTTCTCTCTATTGATTATTCCAATTATTTGCTTTGCTTTATTTTATTTTTACTTTAGATTTCGCTAAAACAACAAACATCCCCCCTTGGTTACCTTAGAAACTGAAAATCGCATAACAACAATTGCCTCTCTGTGGAAACGAACTCTTCCTTACCTTGTACTTCATTTATATTTAGTGAGTAAGAAAGTGAAATTATTTTTGACGCTTACGACATCGATCAAATTTTGGCGCCGTTGCCGGGGAGGCATACGGCTTGTTATTAAGTTTTTAGTTTCTTTTTATAATTTCTGCTTTTATCTTTGCTTTTCGGTTCTTGTCTTGTTTCTCACTTGTTTGCGAGAATTGTTTTCAGGTACCTAATCCCTGGCTTCTAAAGATTGGAACTACCTAAGGTGCGGGATATCTACTCGAAGAGGCACAATACTCCAACCAAGTCAAGACACAACAGAAAGTCAAGAGTTAGAAGTGGGAAAAGAGTTACAACTAGAAGGAGAACAAGAGGTTCCATTCGTAGACGAACCACAAGTTCAAGAAGAAGAAACAATGGGTGATGCGAATCTTACACTCAAGGACTTGGCTTCTCATAGGCTTGATACACAACATGGGTGTATTCAAACAAACTCTACTTTTGAGATCAAGCCGGGGTTGCTTAGATAATTACCAAAGTTCCATGGCATGGTGAATGAAGACCCAAACAAGCATCTTATGGACTTCCACACCATTGTCACGGCCATGCTTCCAGCGGATGTTGAGGCGGATGGTGTAATGTTGAAAGTTTTCTGATAAACGTATTTATGTGTCTATATTAGTCTCAATTCTCTGTAATGTTAGTACTCGATTTTGCGCTTATTTTGGTATTTTATGTCTTTGTAGGTGTTTTTGGAAAAATAAGCTTTTGCGGGAAAATTGGCTCGAAAAGTGGTATTTGCGCTCGTGGGAGAAAATTACTATTCGGACCCCTCATTTGGATAAGGGGCACCTAAATTACTAAGGGATACTCCATTGATAAGGGGCACTCTAATTGATATTTAAACCCTATGGCTATTGGCACCCCTGCACTGGATAGGGGTTGTCCTTTCTTCTTCGTTTCAAAAGAGAAAATTGGCGGGAAAATAGGCAGTTTACTGCATAAGTTTTGATCGGATTCTGGGCGTGTTTGGGATAGATTTGATCAATGGATTTAGTTGGTTCGGGCCTGTTTTGTGTAAACAGGATTGGTATACAAGTTGGATTAGGAAAACATGGGCTTGATCATCGGTTTGGAGCAAAACAGGGGACGAGAAGAATATCCACTGAATGCGTGAACTCCAGGCAAGATTTTGACGTGAGTTTTGAAGAGTTAAACACGGGATTATGTAGTTACCTTATTAGAAGAAAGAATGACGTGTTTTGAGAGATAAAACGAGAAGCAAATCCTCGTATATTTGGTGGTTTCATTAAAACAGGGAAGTGAAGATTTTCTCGGGAGTTGGTTATTGTGGGAATTCTGAGTAAAACAAAACAGGCAAGATATCCTCCATATGATCTCATTCTATATTTACAAAATCCGAACAACCCAGAATCTGTGATTTGACACGCAAATAAGAAATAAAAATGGAAATAATATCATGGCTGCAGTGGAGGTAAACACAAGATTTTCTCGAGTATTTTGGCCCCTTTTGATATAAATAGAGTGGTAGGAGGTCCAGAGAGGGACACGTAGGGTCTGGGGGTCGATTGGAGGCATAGAATCACACTGCAAAGGAGTTGCAGCAGCAGCAGGTGAAGAGGAAGAAAAGAGTTGCAGACGACACTTCAGAAGTGTCGTTCTGAAGAACACGAAGAACAGACTCGCGACAGCAATCTTAAATTCAACGACAGAGTCAAACAACTATCGTTCTTCGACAGTCTTAAAAACTTGTAATGATGGCGTAAATAACACCACTACAGCGTTAGAAATATCCATTTTATACAATTTCTTCAATAAAACACCTTTTTGAGCTATGGATTATTATTTTGTGCGTGTTTTTGATATGAGGAGCTAAACCCCATCATTTGGGATGACGGAGGAAGCTGGATTTCATATATGTGGTAACTTGAGTTAATTCTTTATTTACTTTTTGCACTGTTTATAATTGTTTTATGATTTTTATTGAGCGATTGTTATTTCAATTGATGGGTCATGCTTAGCTTAAATGATTTGATGTCCCATGCTTTAGATTCTGATCATTGCTTTCAAAAATCTATCTTGGCAAATATTAAGAGTCAATAAATTTTATTATTTGAGCCATAAATATCCTAGGATTAATTTCGAACCACATGAATATGAGAAACAAGTGAAATCCCGAGTCCCAGTATCTCTCAACATTGTTAAAAAAATTCTAGTATTTTATTTAAGTAAGTCTTAAAATCAACCTCAACGAGTCCGAAGCGAACGATACTCTACTTACCACTTCAAAACTACATCGATTTTGGCTACTGACGCGGACTTGTAATTAGGTTTAGGTTTTAGGTTTTGCATTTTTTTTAGGTTTTGTATATATTTTATTTTTATTTTTTTTGATTTTACTTTGGGTATTTTTGTTTTTGTTGTGCAGGTTTTGCTTGAAACGGAAGTTGAAAAGTTAGACTTGCCATAAAAGGAGAAAGCCGAAGCTTTTATTTTTGTTAATTTTTATTTTATTTTTATTTTTTTCCCCTTATTTTTGGACTTGTATATATTGTTTGTTTACTTTTTTTTTGTAGTTTTTTTTATTAAAAAAAAAAATAACACTGCACACACCAATTGCATCTCGTCAGACTACCGAATTTAGGAAAACTAGTGGATTAGTAAGCTGAACCCGTGCCTTGGGCCTTATGGGAGTTACCAGCTGAAAGTCCACAAACCTCAGCCTCGTACCTTTGGGTATATTTCGCTGTAGGTAACCCAAGCTTACCTAAATTAGTTAATGACATTTGCATGTGCACATTTTGTTGAATTCTTGTATGCGAACGTAAGAGAGACGCTCTAGGACGGTTTATGCGTGAAAAACCTAGAAGTGATATTTTAGGAAACAAGAATCTCGACTACCCTAATCTAGAAAGTCCTATTTTTGGACGTTCTTCTCAAGGTGAGGAAAATATCCTCAATACTTCTATTTTTGGCAAAATGGTTGAGGAAAAGGATGATGAAGTCCCGATAAAAACCCTTAGGGATCGTTTGAACCCGTCTAGGTAGTGCGTGACCAGTGTAGTTCTACCGGCTTCTACGGTCCGGTTTGATATAAGACACGAGACTATTGGCATGCTACGTAAGTTTAGGGGTTAGAGAATGAGAACCCGTATACCCACATAAGAGACTTTGAAATGATTTGTGACACAATGAACTATCCAGAATGTCTCCAGAGATGTGCTTAGGTTACGTTTGTTTCACTTCTCTCTCTATGATAAAGCCAAAGAGTGGTATCATTTTATTCCTTCTAAAACAATTACCACCTGGGATGGTCTTGTAGACGCATTTGTTAAGAAATTCTACCCACACCATAAGACTGCAGCTGTTCGGCAGTCTATCCAAACCTTTAAGCAGAAATTAGGTGAAAAACTTCATGATTATATAGAAAGGTTTAGTGAATTGTTATACTAGTGTCCACATCACGGCTTTGAAAAAGCCCACATGGCCCAAATTTTATATGAGGGCCTTGATAGTGAAACCCGTATGCAGGTAGAAACAATTAGTGGAGGAGAATTTACACATCAAGACCCAGATGAATGTTTTGACGAATTCATCGAGTTAGCCGAGAAAACTAGGCAATGGGCTTCAATGAGAGAACCAGAAATACCTAGAAATACTATCCATAGGATCGATAGAGTTGATTATGGGTCAGACATTCTTAGGCGTCTAGAAGCCTTAGAAATGAATCAAGGGTCACACCAAGCTAGATACGAAAAGCAAGCCCATGCTCTTTATAACAACTCTATGTTTGAAAACCATCAGAGATTTGATCCATATTCTGATACCTATAACCCTGGTTGGAGAAACCACCCGAATTTCTCTTGGTCTAAGGGACAGAGTCAAGGCCAGTCTAGTAATTTTCAGACTCCCCCGAGTTTTAGGTATACTAAGAACCATTTAAGGCCAGATCGGTATCAGAACCTGTCGGATAAAAAAATCATGAGCTTAGAAGAGTCTCTGGCCATCTTATCTCATAACAATGCAGAGTTTAAGCAAACGGTTGAGAAAGGTTTACAGGAAAACTCTCAGGCTATTTCAGAGCTAAAAAATCAGGTTAGTATAATTGCAGAGCTTTTGAGCGAAAGAGAGAGAGGCAAGTCACCCAGTCAACCACTACCCAACACTAGAGCAATTCATGAAATATCCTCTAGAGAGAAAGAGTTCAATCATGTGAACTCTGTAACAACCCTTAGAAGTGGTAAAACGGTAGACAATAAGGTAACCATGCCTAATAGTGGACATCTTTGTAGATCCACCTTCTAGTTCCCATTCTAGTTCCCAAGATGAGCCCAGGAAGGAGCCATTAACTGAAGAGACCGATAAAATTTCTGGTGATGCCAATGTGGTTCCCGATAGGTCTCATTTTGTGCCCGAGCCCCATATCCACAATGTTAGTTCCAACTAAGAGAGAGTCGACTTTCAACGAAATAATGGAGATTTTTAAGCAGGTAAACATAAATATTCCTTTATTAGAAGCAATTAGGCAAATGCCTGCTTATGCCAAGTTTCTTAAGGATCTTTGTACTCGAAAGCGTAAGCTTAATGTCCATAAGAAAGCCTTTTTAGCTGGTCAGGTAAGTTCAATCCTTCTGAACCAAACAGCCCCTAAATATAAAGACCCTGGATGCCCCACCATATCTTGTACAATTGGTAATCACATGGTTGATAAATCATTACTTGACTTAGGAGCCAGTGTTAACCTACTCCCGTACCATGTGTACACCCAGCTAGGTCTTGGTGAGTTGAAACCGACTAAAATGACCCTACAGTTAGCTGATAGGTCTGTCAAAGTCCCTCGTGGTGTCATAGAGGATGTACTGATTGAGGTTGATAAATTTATTTATCCAGTGGATTTTGTTGTTCTAGACACTCAACCTGATCCTAGTGCTCAAATACCGGTGATTTTAGGTCGCCCATTTTTAGCCACATCTAATGCTATCATCAATTGTAGGACCGGGCTTATGAATATATCCTTTGGTAATATGACCACTGAACTAAATGTCTTTAATGTTAATAGACAACCTTCTGATGAATTAGGGGAAGTAAATATGATTAGCACTTTAGTTCAGGATCTAATTCAGGATAATTGGGACGACACTTTATTTGGTGATTCCTTAGATGAATTTGATGAGACAATTCTCTTAGGTGACCAAACTGTTGAACTAGAAGAAGCTCTTGAGTATTTTAAAGACTCCGAGGATCCGGAAATTCAAGCAATAGTTAGAGGTTTATCTGAGAATACTGATTACCCTAAGTTTGGGGGTAGTGATGGTCAAATATCCATAGTAGAAGTACCTAACTTGGGAATCGAGCCTAGTATACATATTTTGTGGTATTTGACGTCCGGATGAAGACTTTAAATTTATCACTTCTTGGGAGGTAACCCATGCTCATGCAACACGGTAATATCTTTCCTTAACTCTTTTGCTTCAAATAGTAGCAGTTTCTCCTTGTTCATGCTTTTAATTTCATCTTTAGAACATTGAGGACAATGTTAGATTTAAGTTTGGGGGTGTGGGAGAAACTTTTTAGTTGCAATAAATAAACTCCAGAGCCTAGAAATTTATGTTTATTAAGGATGGCACTAACTAATCTAAGTGGATGGAAGCACTTTGGTTGTAGGAGTTGAGGAACCAATCGATTAGATGGCAACATCTAAAGAGTCTATTCATAAAAGCACGAGCTCGGGTGTTAGAATTAAAGAAAAAAACACGGTAGTTTCGCCATATCTCGTTGAATCCTTTTCACTTCTATTTTTATTTTGTTTTCTTTAAAATATGTTTCTCTAAGTGATTAGGTGGGGCTCACGATTCAAGTTGTTATCACTGCTAGGGTGAAATAGAGTGATTGAGATACACAAAAAAAAAAGAAAAAAAGAAAAAAGAAATTGAGACCAGACCATCAGACCAACCAGAATAAATTCAATAAAGTCGACCACTGGAACCCTTGTATATGCCAGTTGTGTTGACCTAGAGTTAGGATTATCGACCATTGGTTCCCTTGTATATGCCAATGTGTTGATATTAGTCCAGACCAATATCTCAGTCCATTAGGATAGGTCGTTTGGCAGTGGCCTTCAGACAGATATGAGAAACACCATTCACCTTAGTCAACATCAAAACCATTTATGTTTTTCTTTATCCATTTCTTACTCTATCCATGTGATTGGTCGACTCCGGTTATGATGTCCAGAAACTATCCGAGTAGAGCTCCGTGACTTATATATGAATTTTAGTATGCTTGAGTGCAAACTCGTGTATGCGCAATTGGAATTTAGCATCGAGGTACTTCCTCCCGTAGTCAATAAGTATGCCAACCAAGGAGATTCTTTAGTGCCTTCCAAGGTTACGCGTAAATAGTTAGAGTGCAGAGTATAAAGGTTTTGTGGGTATATCTCTTGTAAACCCTCCGAGACTATAACTCGGCCACTAGGGCCACCTAGGGGTTTAAAGGCTTATTGCATACGCTAAATGCAATCGACGATGCTGCGACAGTGAGTTAGGATTTTATTTTTCTAGAATTGATTTGCTCGGGACTAGCAAATAATAAGTTTGGGGGTATTTGATAGACGCATTTATGTGTCTATATTAGTCTCAATTCTCTGTAATGTTAGTACTCGATTTTGCGCTTATTTTGGTATTTTATGTCTTTGTAGGTGTTTTTGGAGAAATAAGCTTTTGCGGGAAAATTGGCTCGAAAAGTGGTATTTGCGCTCGTGGGAGAAAATTACTATTCGGACCCCTCATTTGGATAAGGGGCACCTAAATTACCAAGGGATACTCCATTGATAAGGGGCACTCTAATTGATATTTACACCCTATGGCTATTGGCACCCCTGCACTGGATAGGGGCTGTCCTTTCTTCTTCGTTTCAAAAGAGAAAATTGGCGGGGAAAATAGGCGGTTTCTTGCATAAGTTTTGATCGGATTACAGGCGTGTTTGGGATAGATTTGATCAATGGATTTAGTTAGTTCGGGCTGTTTTGTCTAAACGAGGCTTGGTATACAAGTTGGATTAGGAAAACATGGGCTTGATCATCGGTTTGGAGCAAAGCAGCGGACGGGAAGAATATCCATCGAGCTGCGTGAACTCCGAGCAAGATTTTGACGTGAGTTTTGAAGAGTTAAACACGGGATTATGTAGTTACCTTATTAGAAGAAAGAATGACGTGTTTTGAGAGCTAAAACGAGAAGAAAATCCTCGTATATTTGGTGGTTTCATTAAAACGAGGAAGTGAAGATTTTCTCGGGAGTTGGTTATTGTGGGAAGTTACGAGTAAAACAAAACAGGCAAGATATCCTCCATATGATCTCATTCTATATTTACAAAATCTGAACAACCCAGAATCTGTGATTGACACGCAAATAAGAAATAAAAATGGAAATAATATCATGGCTTGCCGTGGAGGTAAAGACAAGATTTTCTCGAGTATTTTGGCCCCTGTTTGATATAAATAGAGTGGTAGGAGGTCCGAGAGAGGGACATGGAGAGTGCGGGGGTCGATTGGAGGCATAGAATCACACTGCGAGAGGAGTTGCGGCAGCGGCAGGTGAAGAGGAAGAAAGAGTTGCAGACGACACTTCGAAGTGTCGTTACGAAGAACTACGAAGAACAGGACTCGCGACAGCAGATCTTAAATTCAACGGCGAGTCAAACAACTATCGTTCTTCGACAGTCTTAAAAACTTGTAATGATGACGCTTGTAACACCACTACGAGCGTTACAAATCTCTGTTTATACAATTTCTTCAATAAAACACCTTTTTGAGCTATGGATTATTATTTTGTGCGTGTTTTTGATATGAGGAGCTAAACCCCATCATTTGGGATGAAGGAGGAAGGCTGGATTTCATATATGTGGTAACTTGAGTTAATTCTTTATTTACTTTTTGCACTATTTATAATTGTTTTATGATTTTTATTGAGTGATTGTTATTTCAATTGATGGGTCATGCTTAACTTAAATGATTTGATGTCCCATGCTTTAGATTTACAGTCATTGCTTTCAAAATCTATCTTGGCAAATATTAAGAGTCAAAAATTTTATTATTTGAGCCATAAATATCCTAGGATTAATTTCTGAACCACATGAATATGAGAAACAGTGAAATCCTGAGTCCCAGTATCTCTCAACATTGTTAAAATCTTTTTTTGTTTCTAGTATTTTATTTAAGTAAGTCTTAAAATCAACCTCAACGAGTCCGAGCGAACGATACTATACTTTTGAGATCAAGCCGGGGTTGCTTAGATAATTACCAAAGTTCCATGGCTTGGTGAATGAAGACCCAAACAAGCATCTTATGGACTTCCACACCATTGTCACGGCCATGCTTCTAGCGGATGTTGAGGCGGATGGTGCAATGTTGAAAGTTTTCCGTTTCTCTTTGATGGATAGTGCTAAGGATTGGTTGTACTATTTACCTTCGGAAGTGTCACAACATGGAATGGACTGAAGAAACTCTTTTAGAGGGATATTTTCCTGCATCAAAGGCTACTCAAATTCGCAAGGAGATTTGTGGGATGAAGCAAAATGTGAGAGAATCATTATATGAATGTTGGGAACGATACAAGAGATTGGTGGCAAGCTGCCCTCACCACCAAGTGT